>JAFVLL020006339.1:0-86369 GCA_021397915.2 Tor tambroides | reverse complement strand
AAGTTGCGTTTGCCCCTGCGAGTCGATTAATCTTTGCCACCTTTCCGAGTCTTCGCCTGCTGCCCACTACTGTCTGGGAATCCCTCTGCGGCAGTGTGTTCTGACAGGAACATAAGTCACAGGCTGCATTAAAAACACATTAAACCAGCGGATGGAATTAGGGAGGCCTCTCTCCTTATCTGACGGCAAACCACAGCGCACACCCCCTGCCAGAAGCACCTCGCGTCCCACCCCCACTTCATGCATCACCATCTGCCTCTGACAATCGCATGACTTATGCATCCCTCCGATACACTCCCCTGCACTTCAGCCATGCGAACATTATGAATTTATGATATCCCGAAATAATCCGAGCGACGTTCCCACAACCCCCATTTCTCCGGTGCCCGCAGTGTCACTTTCCCCCAGTAAAGAGTGTGAGAAGTTTTACTTGCAGTAATTTAATTTGCCATGACTCGTAATGCTGCCATGCCCAGACGACTGCACAGAGAGGAATCAGTCAGAGCAGTCCATTAGCGAAGCAAACTGTGGCTCTCTTGATTGATAGTCAGAAATGAGACAGCAATTGCAATATTTTATGATTGAAGAAGGGCCGCGTGTAGGCCAGACAGATAGATAATGAAGCACTACCCCACTCATGCCCCTGCCTCCTGCATATTTACACTGCAGCTCGGTGGTAATAATCTTCGCTGTTGCATTTATTTTGACTCTGGGAGTGGGGGTTTTGTGCACTTCATAAACACCCATTTAAATAAAGAATTATCACACTAGCTCAGAAGCAGTGCAAATGATGCATAGTCACAATCAGTTGCTTTGAAACATCTAGATTTTTTTACGCTGCCTAGTCAAAACATTATCCGCATGAATGTTGTAATTCAGTGGGATTTATGCACAATTCTGTTGTCAGTGTCAGCAACAGGGAAGCCAATTCAATTTAAGACCAATTAAACTGGTTAAATGGCACAAAGGTAGGAAGTTCTGTTGCTGTATCATTAGACATACTCTTTAACTCTTTGTCGCTAACTCACAAATCCCTTAAGTATTAGTTTCTGGGTTATTAATCTCAGAGGTTCTTATTATTTGAGTCACCATCTCTCAGAGAAATTACAGATCACCCTACTTAAGCCCAATGATTTTCTGTCAGCGAGGCTTAAGACATGTCAAACCTGTTAAAGCCACTGATAAACTAGATATCTTAAAGGTAAAGCAATATCTAGATCAATGACTGAATTAATGAATCTTGTTTTCTTTCTGGGAATCTTCAGCCTTTAAATTTGTACAACTATTGTTCTAATTGTACTTCACTCTTACTAAATCATAGTCTGAATGTAATGTAAAATAATGATGTTATTTATTTATATATTTTGTATTGCTTATTTGCTCACCAGAATTAACATTCTGTAGGGAATGCATGTGTATATAGATTGCAGCAGGGTGCAATGCATCATATCATGAACAAGATGAATGATTATCAATGCACGAATAAAGAATACTGACAGGTTCTTGCATGGTTTTCCTCAAATCATTTTTTTATTATATTGATTTATGTGGACGAAAACAAATCCTATAGAACAGTGAAATCACTCACAGTAGCATTAACTTCTCTGTCTTGCCCACACTCGACTACAGCATCTCACAGGAGACTGAGTCACCAACTCGCATTGAAAATAAATGACTTCGGGACACTATGTCCCTGCTGATTGCTGTCAGAGTGAAGACTCCTTATAAGACTGAAAAAACCTTGCATTAGACAACTGAATTGACATGACATATTAACACCTGTAGTACAATAGGTTCTGTTATTTAGGGAATCGTCTACTGATTAGAAATTTGGGTAACACTTTATTTTAAGGTGTCCTTGTTACACGTTACATATACTTACTATTATAATAACAATAAATTATGCATAATTCATTTACTACTTCATTTTTGGATGAACTAGCCCTTTAAGGCTTGCAAATGTTGTGCATGATCAGCTACCTGCCCTGGTATTTGCCATTTAACGTGACGTGTACGCTTATTGTAAGTCACTTTGGAAGGAAGATGTATGCTGAGAATATAAATGTAAATATTATATGCAAGTTGCACAGAATATCTGCATGTGTCAGAGAGGAATATACTGCAGCCAACCCAAGGTCAGTTTAAGCTGATGGCTTGTAACGGGACATTGCGTACACATTGGTAAAATTAAACCTTTGCAGACATCAAAATACAATGGTGGAGTAAGCATTTTCATAGACTCTGAAAATTTGTCACTAACTAAATTATACAATCAATCCTGAGTAATTTCCCCAGGAAATATTAGCCTATGTTTTGAAGAAAGCACACCCGAAAACAGACTGAACTGATGTGAGAGTTGCTAGTATATTTAAAGCTTATAATAAGTAAAGACGATGTAGTTGCAAAATAAACTCTGGCTTGTTAATCAGGAACTAAATGGATATATTTTGCAATAATGACCAGATTATTTTAAATTTTCCAGCTTATTACATAATGGTCCAGTGTACAGGTGAGTGCGCCTTGTTAAATATTTGATCGCAAAATGAACAGAGCAGCGTAAAAAATTAATAAACATTCAGGTGTTTCTAGCTATATGGTTAAGGCATATTTATATAATTTTCTGCTTCATTATCTTAATTTAGTTCATTAATGTGGTTCATATTATGCAGTAAAGCTACCAGGAAAAAACCCAAAAAACTAACGTTTTGTTTACATTTGAACAGGCTGATCTTAGCCACGAATGATATGAACAAGGTAAACTGACGTACTTAATGTAATCATTTTCTTGGGCAGCTTGTTTTACACTATTTCTCAGGTGTCTGTAATACTTAGAGTCATTTATTATACTTGATAATTTAATGTCTACCTGCAGGTGGTATATCAGGCACTGTTTTCTGCTTTTTTACTGGAAACTTTACCTAAAATATTTGAGTATTGTATCTATAAGAACAGGTAATGCTACTGGAAGCAAAAAAGTGAACATCCTAAAGTCTTATGGTAAATAGAAAAAAAGTACTATGATAAAAAAAAAAAAAAGAAAGAAAAAGAAGAAGACTGAGCTGTGAGTCATATTTGGCTTTGAAAGCCAATCTTATTATTTTAGCAGGTAATGGCTGTGCAAAAACTGCATTTTCAGGACAGCTGTAATTGCTGAAATGTAAGGGGTTTTGTTCAAAATCATTCCTCTGACTCACATTGAATCAAACTGAAACAGTTTAAAATTGTTGGAGAAAAAATATTTTATAGTTGTATTTTTCCCCCTTTAGTAGAATGTATGGTATGAGTCCATTCATGTCAATGGTAGTTGGATGGCTGGCACAATCAATCTGTGCAATCAGTCAAGCTGGAATAAGCATGCAACGCTTTCTTAAAGGTGTGCTATTTTTTAATTGAATAAGGTTTACACACACACAAAATGAATTTTATTTTGAGAAAAAAATTCAATTTAAATTTTTTAAACATTTGTCAAAAACTGACAATAGTTAAAGCCAACCTAGCTTGTTTCTCAAAACTTGCTTTTGTTCAGGCTAGTCTTGGTTCTGAGTATGTGCCTAAGCAGTAAACAAACCATTAACAATGGACAAAATGTAGTTGGGTTTGAATCAAAGAACGTCTATTTTATTGATCTGTGTAGTATGAGATTGAGAAAGGAAACAAAAAGGAACAAAGCAAGAGGTAAACAGCTCAGCAACAGTTAATAAACCTTGTGCATCCACAGCAATAAGTGTCAGCATAACATCTGTGACCACTGGGATGAAGAGGAGCCAGTGAATCAAACAAAAACTTACTGAATGCATGAGAGTATTTCCCTGAACAGATTTTACTGTGGAGAACTCTTGTTTTTTGTGAGACAAGCTTTATTTGATTTAAGGAAACAACAAAACAGGCCTACATTTGAAGAATCCTTCACATATCCTCAAATATTTCGAGCATCGCTGATGCAGTACATTTTAAATCTGACAGTTTGTTCTTCTTCTTTTTTAAAGAATTTCTGGGACCTGGAGGATTTTTCTGAAGAACAGTGGGCAGTTTAACTGTCAAACAAGACAAACAGGGGACTCATGAACAACCATCGCTCACACACACACACACACACACACACACACACACACAAAGCTGTGGATCATCTAGTAATGCCACAGTTTTAAAGGGATAATTCACCCAAAAATGAAAATTCCATAATTCATTTCTCACCCTCATGTCGTTTCAAACTTGTAAGACCTTTGTTCATCTTTTGAACACAAATTAAGATACTTTTGATGAAATCCGAGAGCTTTCTGACCCTCCATAGACAGCAACGGAACTATCATGTTCAAGGCCCAGAAAGATAGTAAGGACATCGATAAAATAATCCCCTGACCACTGACATCAGGGCTTCAACCGTAATGTTATGAAGCTACGAGAATACTTTTTGTGCACAAAGAAAAGTGTCAGACTTCGAGACACATTCATGAGAGCACCATGACGCATGCATGCATCTTCCTCTGCTTGTAAACAAAGAGCAGCACATTCGGGTTCTACGTCAGGGGTCATTTTTATCAATCTTGTTGACTATATGTAAACATACAGTATGAAAATATGGTATGTTATTCAGGGCAGTACTAAATAATAATAATAGAAAATAACATGCATTTTGTATGATCCCTCTCATTTAGTAAAAATAATTAACATTTTGCAGATTCTGCAAGGTGTATGTAAACTTTTGACCACAACTGTACTAATAGTGTTTTTTTTAGAACTATACCTTTCTGAAGGATCGTTTATGCTGAAAAGTTTCTTTGTGTTGTGGATTAGAGTTCTTTTTTCCCGTCCTGTTTTGTAAACCTTGTAAGAATCTATAGTCTGTCCCGACCCAGATTCCACTCCACAGTATATGTTTGATCATGCTCATTTCCCAAAATGGCTTACTTGTTATAGAGAAGAAGAAAGTCAACAGTTATGTTGTTTGTAGACCATTTGGGATGATCACATCCAGAACAAATGGTGACCAATTATGGAATGGGAGCAGGTGTGGGACACAGAGAACCATCTCAGACAAAGGGTGTCAGAACTTAATTAACATACAGACCACAGCTGTTACATCAGGAGCAACTTCATTTACATTAAGAGTAGTAAACTGTAAGTGTATAAAAGGTTTGAGCTTAGGATGTTCGGGGTTCATTCCCACTCCGTTGAACCCAGGGTACTACATGTACTTAAACATCTTCATCTAGATCTTCCACATCCTCATCACTTTTTTTTTACAATCTGTAACTGTCAAAACTGATTTTCAAAGCCACCTCATTGGTTTTCTGTTCCTCAACCATCCAGTCAGACACATTCACAATATGTACTTAATGTTTAAGTACCCCCAAGCCCCGTACTTTCTCATTAGGTCAGGTTGGTATATTTATAAACATCATTTCTCTCACCTCGTCTGCCATCTTGGATTTTTCAGCTGAATTATACATGCGATTTTACCTTATTATTTGGCCTTAACAATGTTGAGAGTGTACTTATGACCTTTAGTGCTGTCTATACAGACTTCTCAGTAGGTTTTGGAACAGAGAACCGGTCCTGCATTACAATTGGCAGGGTGATTCACCGTATGTATTTTTTTGGAAAGAAGACCAAAGATAATCAGTCAGCTCAGCCTGCAGCTTTGCTGTGTTCCAAAACAGGAAACCGAGTTGCCTTGAGGTAGCCATCTTGAGATATACTTTTGGGGCTGGTTCTTTTGATGAGAAAAGAGGGATTCAGCAATATCCATCTTAAAGGGAAGAAAGCTAAACATACAGCCAAACTTTTTTTCAAAGCATTACATTTCAGTTATTTTAACATAATATTCACAACTTAAGATTGACTGTGTTATGCTTCCTAATGGATTTAAATACATTATGCTGGGTTCAAACTCAGCAGGATTTCAAAAACAACAATATGTATCAGCCGAAACCATGGCAGTAATGTAAGTGCTGTTCACAATTACAGCTGGAGTCCTGCAGAGGGAGAAGGCAGCGTGAATGACGTGAATGCGAGTTTTTCCCTCATCGTTTTTGCCTATTAAGATTCTAGAGGTATTTTGAAGTCTGCCAGTAATGTGAAACAATGCATCCGTAATCAAGGACATACGACTTGAATGGCCGCCATTCAAAAGAGCTCTCCTGCATTGTGTCGTGGTGATTAGGAGACGCTAGAGCCAAATTCAATTTGAGTTTCTTCTCCACACTATGTGACACTTCTCTAGGAGATAAAAATGACGGGGCTGTGTGGCGCTTTGTGTATTCCCTGGATTCGCTAATTGCAACCACCGTCTCTGCTTGGAGACGGCCGAGAAATTAAAAGTTTATCGCTGAGTAATCGTTTCGCAAGCCACAACTTTAATGACATTGGATGTTAAAAGCCAGTCCAACAGTGTAAAATCACTCAAAGCAGACCCTCATGCTAATTACCTCTGCCTCAGAAATAACTATCATTGAAAAACATGTCACGACTACGTACACCTTTGAATTACGTGCAATGCAACACGTACGTTTCTCTCCCAAGTCTATTTAATTACATTTTTATGACATCTAATGAGATTTTTACTTAGTTTGAAGGTCATTACTGAGTTAACATTGAGTTTTTCCACAGTTCCTTTTGGATTTTTTTTTTAAGTCAACTGCTCTACGTTTGTTATCAGAAATAAATCAGGTGGCCATTTACTACGAATTAATTGCGCTGTTGAAGGCATTTATTTACATGTATAGTTTGCAATGTTTTACCACCAAATATACCAAACATGCTTAAAATCTGTAGCTACCTAATGCAATTTGTGCATTTAACATCTGAATTAGCAAATTGTGCAGTTTTCTCCAAAATACTTACTTAAATATAATAGGGTTGGAGTATATAACAGGGTTGGAGTTGATTCCCAAGTATTGATGCTTCAATTCAAAGGTGTTAGGAATCAAATCCACTCAGAATAATCAACTCGTAGAAGAAATTCCTAGTGGAAGGAATTTGATTCATGCCATTGACCCACTGAATCTTTTAATTCAGTTGACCAAAAAGACTTCTTTCATAGATTTGTTTATTGATTGTTTCTGTGACTCTTTCTATAGGTGACGATTATAAGTAACTCTTTCATTCATTCACTCAGCAGATTTGTTGTAACGCTTTTGAAAGTACTTAATTTTCACATTTATAAATTAGCATATCATGTTTTTGAACAAATATACCAACAATAAATCATAGTATATTTATAAATTCACATTAACCTATATTAGATGATGCCTAAAGCATTAACAAATTGAACTTTATTGTACAGCGATACTGATTTATTCAGAAACACAGTTGATCACGACTAAAACACCGTAACAGCACTAATTAAAAATGTGTATTTTAAAATATAAAGCCGCTAAACAATATCTTGACATTCACTCTATAAATAATAACAGCATAGATGATTCCAAACATCTGGAATCTAACAGCTTTAGACATTTGCCAGTTACATAGTTGTATTGCGATGAATGTAAATTTGAAATGATGTATAGATGTAAATGTATAAATCAGTGAGTTCAGCCTCATATGGCTGGTGCGTTTTAACTAGCCTGCGGCTTTTCGTGCAGATAAAACTACTTCTCAACGCAGAATACCAAACACTCGAGTCAATAATGGACAAGGCTTTTTTTTTCACGCCAGTGTCAGAGTGGGAGAGTGATAATAACTATGAAATGGGAGCTGGGATGAAAGTACTCCTAACGAGGGAGTGCGGATTGGACTCCGGGTTCTGACTTCAAACAGCAGCAGATTGATTTTCCTGCAAGTGTGCTCAATTACAGTAGGCCTGCTTTCATTGGTCTCGACATAGGTACCATGGAAACGAACAAAGAATTGGACATGAGTGGAGTCCCACTAGCTCTATCTTTATTGTACTAAAACTGTAATTATCCCATGAAACCTTCTGACAAGTTTGATGTGATAGAAATGACACTACTGGCCAACAATGATCTGATGAGTTTATATAACATTTAAGAATATATAGGCTTATATATACACACAATTCTCGAACATGATGATTGGTGATTATCAACAAATGTTAATGCAGTAAAAAATATGAACACTAATCCATATGACAGCTAATGACATTGATAACAGCAGCAGCAGCAAAATATTTTCAAGCTGCAAAGCATGCTGGGAACATTTGTTTTTTAATGATAACTCACCTTGGAAAGTTGGGAGAACATTTAGACACATTGGGCCTCATTCATGAAACATCCGTAAATATAGGAGTAAATTCTGAGTAATTTGTGCGAAAACCGGCCTTCCCGAAAACTCTCCTTTGGATTCACAAATGCTCCGTAAACGTCCGATTTGATAGTTAAACATGTGTATGTTAATGAATTCCAATCATTTGTAAATAGGGCGCTTGTGCACGCTCATTCACAATTAGCATAATCCCCGCCTATGATTTACAGCTACGCAAAATGCGTGTGCAGGAACGTAGTGGAATATTCTGGACTCCTTTCTCAGGTTTGGCTCCAGTATATTGCATAAATGCAAAAAAGACTAATAGGCCATATGCCTAACAATAAATATTCAATAACGTGTGTCCACCAAAGTGTTTTTAGCCAGCTGAAAAAATGTCAGGCGCTCTTCTTAAAATGACCAACTGGTGGCACTTGAAAACGCTTTGGTGGAACAGCATTTTTCCAGCTAAAACGCTTTGGTTGCTATAATGTGGAATATCCACGGCAGTAACGTATTACTAGTATCTCATTTTGAAGAATATTACTGTATATAGAAATGCAGTAAACAGCAATATTAACTTCTCTATTGTTGTTCAGTTGTTGTACAAGTAGGATGATTGGTCAGTGTAGCAGGCTATTTGTCCTGCCCCTCCTCCATTGATTGGACGGCTGGGTAAAAACAAAGACTACAGAATATAGACGTGTCACTCGTATAGTTTTGAATGGGGAAAAATGCAATGCAATGCTCAATATGGCCGCTCAATCGCAGGAAACCCCGCCTTCTGAATGAAAGAGCCAATCGCTAATCGGTCAAGTCAGTGCGTCACTGCTGAAGTCCCAGGTTGCTATAGAAAGTCCCGGTTGCTATAGAAACAGTCAGCGTTCAGAGAAGTGCGCTTAGGATGTCCCGGTTTTATTTGAAGGCCGATCGGTGTATGACATCAAAGTACCGTGAGAACTACACTGCACAAAAAAATTAAAGGAACACTTTTTAATCAGAGTATAGCATCAAGTCAATTAAAATTCTGGGATATTGATCTGGTCAGTTAAGTAGCAGAGGGGGTTGTTAATCAGTTTCAGCTGCTTTGGTGTTAATGAAATTAATAACAGGAGCACTAGATGGGCAACAATGAGACGACCCCCAAAACAGGAATGGTTTTACAGGTAGAGGCCACTGACATTTTTTTCCCTACTCATCTTTTCTGACTGTTTTTCACCAGTTTTGCATTTGGCTAGGGTCACTGTCACTACTGGTAACATGAGGCGATACCTGGACCCTACAGAGGTTGCACAGTCAGTCCAACTCCTCCAGGATGGCACATCAATACGTATCATTGCCAGAAGGTTTGCTGTGTCTCCCAGCACAGTCTCAAGAGCATGGAAGAGATTCCAGGAGACAGGCAGTTACTCTAGGAGAGCTAGATAGGGCCATAGAAGGTCCTTAACCCATCAGCAGGACCGGTATCTGCTCCTTTGTGTAAGGAAAAACAGGATGAGCACTGCCGGAGCACTACAAAATGACCTCCAGCAGGCCACTGGTGTGAATGTCTTTGACCAAACAATCAGAAACAGACTTCATGAGGGTGGCCTGAGGGCCCAATGTCCTCTAGTGGGCCCTGTGCTCCCTGCCCGGCACCATGGAGCTCGACTGGCATTTGCCATTGAACACCAGAATTGGCAGGTCCACCACTGGTGCCCTGTGCTTTTCACAGATGAGAGCAGGTTCACCCTGAACACATGTGACAGACAGGAAAGGGTCTGGAGAAGCCGTGGAGAACGTTATGCTGCCTGTAACATCGTTCAGCCTGACCGGTTTGGTGGTGGGTCAGTGATGGTCTGGGGAGGCATATCAATGGAGGGACGCACAGACCTCTACAGGCTAGACAATGGCACCCTGACTGACATTAGGAATCGGGATGAAATCCTTGGACCCAATGTCAGACCCTACACTGGTGCAGTGGGTCCTGGGTTCCTCCTGGTGCACGACAATGCCTGGCCTCATGTGGCGAGAGTATGCAGGCAGTTCCTGGAGGATGAAGGAATTGATACCATTGAATGGCCCCCACGCTCGCCTGACATAAATCCAATAGAACACCTCTGGGACATTATGTTTCACTCCATCTGACGCCGCCAGGTTGCCCCTCAGACTGTCCAGGAGCTCAGTGATGCCCTGGTCCAGATCTGGGAGGAAATACCCCAGGACACCATCCGTCGTCTCATTAGGAGCATGCCCCGATGTTGTCAGGCATGCATACAAGTACGTGGGGGCCATACAAACTACTGAGTACCATTTTGAGTTGCTGCAATGAAATTTCAGCAAAATGGACTAGCCATTTTGGCTATGGACTAACTTTGATTTTCGGGGTATCTTTGAATTCAGCCCTCTGTAGGTTGATAATTTTAATTTCCATCAAACGATGTGGCATCCTTTCATTCCTAACACATTACCCAGTCCATATCAGTATAGATATCCAGCATTATATTTTTCCCCATTGAGATCTGATGTGTTTTCAAAGTGTTCCTTTAATTTTTTTGAGCAGTGTATTTAGAGAGCAGACGGCTCCTGATGCTTTCGAATTGCTCTCACGGTACTTTGATGTCAAACACCGATTGATCCAGATATTTAGCATGCCAAATATATCACGGGCATCGGCGACGCCTCGGCGAATCGCTCAGATTTCGTCTTTGATAATTCACACTGCATGATTTTCACTCGCATGAACGAGCAACTGTTTTCTATTCTAATAGTTATTTTAAATCGTAAAATTATTCCTGTGATGCAAAGCTGAATTTCCAGCATCACTACTCATCAATGTACGGTAACTCACATGATCCTTCAAAAATAATTCTGATTTTCTTGTCAGGAAATATTTCTTGTTATTATCGATGTTAAAAACAGCTGTGTTGCTAAATATTTTGGTGGAAACACTGATGCATGTTTTTTTTTTTTTTTTTTTTAATGAATAGTAAGTAAGAACAGCATTTATTTGAAATATATTTTGTTAGCGTTATAAATGCCTTCACTGTCACTTTTGATTCATTTAACTCATCCTAGCTGAAAAAAATAATGTTTTTAATTCTATTCAAAGCTATCAGTTTTAAACACAAGGCATGCGTGTCCTCAGATACATATAAATCTTAAATCCTTTAACAGCTGTTTGAGGATTGACAGAAGCATTGGGATCTCATCGCAGCTTTATCATTAAATGATGGGAGAAACTGTCAGCAAATGACCTTTTTAATTTAAAAAGGCAAAATTATTTAGAAACGAAATCCAGATGGGCCTGATAATCATTTGCAGTCTTTGTATGAATATAATTATCATCAAAGCTCAACAAGTAAGAGTGTGTGTGCTGCCATGATGGTTCCAACCAGTCTTTAAATATCATCCAATATATATATAATAAAAATAATTAGGTAAATGTGCCAAATAACTGATGGTGTTAAATGTGGTGTTCAAATGAATCTAATTCATTGTAAATACAATTACACATTCTATGAACCTCAAAGGACTTTTGCATGTTTCTAAAGTCGCCAGTGTTGTTAAACGCAACCCAAATTCATAAGTTGACTTTTGAGTGGTAACACGCCTGATGTAAACAGACAAGTCTTTGTTTTTGGTTCTCCTGAACTGTCAATCTCGTTGCCAAGTTTAGTCTGAACCCCCTCACCCCCGGTTTGCCTCTGCAGAAGAGACAGAGGTGTTAAATGATCGATGTACGAAGTAGGGCAAAGGCCTTCCGCAAACAGATCTCTGAGCTAAGCTTTTGGATATTTCAGTGGTAGATCTGATAGACGGGCTCAGCTGTGATCGCGACTCCTTGGAATGAGAGGTCGGGATTAGTCAGACTTCGTAAGGAGTTATAAAGCCAGCCGGCCAATCATCACCCCCTCCTCAAGGATATCGCAAAGACAGATGCCTTTTCTGAGACACGACACCCTGTCAGAGCTGTGAAACATGTACAGCTGATTGAAAATTGCCTTCCTGTCACACTTTAAGAAGTCACTGCATTTAGATGTTGCTGGGTTATGTGCGCGAGATGATTTTTATTGGGAGCGACGAAGAGTCGGGATCCCTCAGGGCGACCTGGGGTTAGGCGTCTTGCTCAAGGGCACAGCTGAGGTAGGGAATCTCGGGAACTTTGCGAAACTTTTGCGTCAGCACCTCAGTTTGATTGACAACGACATCCGAGGTCTTTCCGCATGACAAAAATAGCGGAAAATCCGAGTGAAAATATGCAAAGAAAAGACAATCGCCATGAATGATCACGCTGCTGTTCGACACGCATCAAAGGGAAACGCCTTCAGACATTATGTCTCCGTTTCAGCCCATTTAAGATGTGCAGCTCATTAAAACTACAATAGGCTCATCTTATAGCATTAATGTCAAGCTATATTTTCATCAACCGTAAAGAAGAAAAGTAAGAGCTGTCAGGATGTGTTGAACATGTGTGACTGTTTCTTTAGATTACGCAGTCGTGTTTGACGCAGGAGCTTTTTCCTGAGGGAGTGCCAGAGTAGCCATCTACAAACACAGTGAGGAGAAAGACATTAAAGGAGTCGTGCGCCAAAACATGAGAAATCTGGCATTATTTACTCACCCTCATGTCGTTCCAAACCTGCATGCTGTTGTTTTTTATTGTGCAAATCTTTATGCAGAATTTTTCCATTTTCCATACAACAACGCTTCACTTTTGCAGTGTGTTCAAGGTCAGTTTGTGTGCCCGCTCTCTCGAATCGAACCCACAACCTTCCTCTCTAAATTTCAGTTTCCATTTTGCCTATTTGAAATTGTGCCATGTTTTGTTATGATATACACAAGAGCCAGTGATGTCAGCTTTGACTCATTCGTGAATTGGTTCAAAAAGTGACTCGGTGGCTTGCTTATATCAGGGATCCTGATCAAACTCACTTAACTGTGATTTTCTAGACCCTGGTGAGCTTGCTCAGGTGTGTTTGATTAGGCTTGGAATTTTAGGAAATCCCTGTCTCCAATATTCTGGTGCAGCATATTCAGATTCAGACTAAGTCATTCATAGGCACACATTGAAATTTGTTACAATTTTTGTTACATTTTATTAATAAGGGTGTTTACTATAAAACACTCTTTTGTTTTTCAGTTAGTTGCAGTCAGCACATAAAAAAAGAAGAATTTAAACAAAGTTAGCAAAACACTAAACCTGTTTTTTTGTTTGTTTGTTTTTCAGTTTGTTGTGAAGTCATGATACAGCTCAGATTTACAAATAATAATAATAATAATAATAATAATAATAGTAACTTAAACATAATTAGAATAACACAAAACATGTTTGTTTGTTTGTGTTTGTTTTAGTTTGTTGAAACCCTGATTCTGCTAAAAAAATAAATAAATAAAAATTTGAATCTAAACAATTTTGTTTTGAGGTCCTTGATTCAGTAAGTCACTGATGAACAGCTTTGAATGATTCAGTCCAGTTTGTGAATGAATCATTTAGACTGCTTTTGTGAATTAATTAAAAGATCCAACTCAAAAGAATAGTTCGCTCATAAATCCAACATCACAAGCGTCATTACTATTAAACCTGACATAAACAAGATTTGTATTCTGAGCTTCAGAATTTACTTTTATGTGATGGGGATGGTACATTTTTACAACTTATTCATGAAAATTTGATTTTTAATGATGGACAGATCAGAGGTAAACCATTAAAGAATCATTGCAATCTCTGTGAGATGATGATAGTAGCCTATAGATCAAAATACAATGTTATGAAGCAAACTGAGATGCTTTATTTTCTCTTGCTGTGCTAGGAGAATTGACTTTACTCCTTTTAGGGCAAAGAATCGCTTGCCATAGATTATCAGGCGACTCCATGACGGACTCATCTCGCTGTCCTGCGCAGGAGCTGCTAAAAGCAGGCCGTGAACTCCTGGGAGGTGCCGTCCCCGGGTGCTCCACGCAGCTCGATGGTGTGTTGTCATTGTGTCAGAAAAATTACAGATGTGTCGGAGACGGGTGACTCACAGTTCAGTGTTGCAAAAAGTATTTTACAGCAGTTGACATACCTTGGATGTTTTAATATGGAAGAATATTGGACGGAGAGAGAGAGAAAGAGAAAGAGAGAGGTGCTAGAGCTATTTATATGCACCCTGTCGAGGTCTGCTCTTCCTTCCCTGTCTTTAAAGGTCAGGCTCATTAAAGATGCACTCCATGTATCGGATCTGCAGTGCCGAAGTATTGCAGCCACTCAAAAGAGCGTTTATTGATATAGTACAGTGTGTGATGGAAGAAATTCTCTGTATTACCGTCCTCGCTCATTCACACCAATGATTTGCATGGTATGAGTTTGACGCCTTGGATTATGTCTGTTTGAAAACATTATTTTACTAATGGAATGAACTGGATAATCCTTTTCCACTGATTTAATGTCATCCCGGCCGATTTTCTACAGCATATAATCTATTTAACAGGATTTAATGACCCTCAAAATGAGGTTCATTGACCATTTTTTGGGAAATACAGGGAATAGATAGTAGTAATCCTTAATAGTCTTAACAAAATCAATTATGAATAGTGTAACAAACCAATTTGGTCAGCAACCCTTTCTTTTGGTCCTTTTGAATCTGCAGGCTGCTGAATCAACACATAGCCTCACTTCATAATATTTTATAAAATATTATGAAATGAAAGCTATCCATAGATTTAGTAAGATTGAGTCTCTGGGTTAAATTATTACTTTAATGCACTAAAAAAATATAATATTAAAAACATATAAAATATAAAATATATATTATCCTAAAAAAATATTTATTTATTTGTTTGTTTGTTCATATTATTAGTAGTTGTAGTAGTAGTACTGGAAAACAAGTCAAAAAGAATAAATTCATTCATTCTTGTTTATTTATTTAAATAAATTTGAAAAATACTTAACAATACTAAAATTAATGAAAACTATAATACTAAAATTTATATATATATATACATATATATACACATGCAATTAAACTTTGTTGTATAGTTGTATTATTTTTTCATAGTTGTATTATTTTGCATTAATATTTTCTATAAATTTATAGAGGTATTCAACTATTTTTAGCAGCTGAAGCTGCTGCCTTTTTTCTTAATAGTCAAGTTAGAAAAGCTGGCACTTTCATCGAATTCATAAGTTGCACCATATAATTACAAGTTTGACAAAGATGTGAATAGTTTGAAACTCATAATTATGGTAATTCTGACATGATGTGAACACACCAGCACTTACCAAAATATTACCTGTTAATAACTCACAGTCACAGTCAGTCACAGGCTGTTTTTCCCCGTCTCTCGTTCTTCACCGTCATTTATTCTTGAACGTTCCAGTTGCCTGATCCGTACCTGCCTCATCCCCCTTCTACTGGAGCGGTGCTATATCATTCTGTCGTTTCAATAAATAAATTAGTTCCAGCCAAATTATTCTCTAACTTAACCATGTAAGAGCTTTTGTACTCTGCCGGTGCTTCAGTACATCACAGAAAATGGATAAAGCAGAGCAATAATTCAAAAGCACTGTACCTGCTCTAATGACGTCACTTTGCTTTATTCTGTCCTTAAAAATGAGGTAAATTTGGGCTTTAAGCAATATACATCACTGGGCAGATATATAACAGGCAAAAATCACAAGTAATACGTGTATATATATATATGTATACACACACACACACACACTCTCATATCATTTATATAAAGGGTATGAGGGTATTAAGACATTTACTTGACTGATTTTGCAGTGTTGTAGATTAGATTATGTGTGCAGTGGAAACGACATAGATTAAAAAAAAAAGTATTTTTGTGGAAAAGTCTATTTTGAAACCTGCCAAGCTGCTGTAACTCTACTGAAAAATATAGGAAAGGACTAGTTCACCCAAAAAGTTTGTTGAAAAAAGTAGGCTATCCAAGAGGTAGATGAGTTTGCTTCTTCATCTGAACAGATTTGAAGACATTTAGCCTTACATTACTTGCTCACCAACGGATCCTCTGCAGTGAATGCAGTGAAAAAACAATCGGAGCTTTTTAAAAAATGTCCTGGCTCTTCCAAGCTTCATAATGGCAGTGAATGGTGGTCAAGATTTTGAAGCCCAAAAAAGTATGTTCATCCATTGTACAAAGTGCTCCACATGGCTCTGGTGGTTAATAAAGGCCTCCTGAAGCAAATCGATGTGTTTGTGTAAGAAAAATATCCATACTTAAAACTTCATAAACTGTAATTTCTAGCTTGTGCTAACTGTTGTACACGTATTCATGAGAGAGTGGCATTCCAGCGGATGACGTAGGACGTAAGACGTAGGCATAGCGTAAGCGCCAGTGAGAAGTGACGAACACGGTAGTGCAGAGGAGACAGCAAAACAAAACACCGGTCATGACTGAGAAGTACAAAACAAGGATTTGTAAAGAAAAATGTCAGAGGAATTTGATATAAGCCAAGAGGAGCTTATACGCCTACGTCTTACGTCATCTGCTGGAACAAACACGTGTACAACAGTTAGTGGATGCTAGAGATTATGGTTTATAAAGTTTTAAATATGGATATTTTTCTTACACAAATACATCACTTCACTTCAGAGGTACTTTATTAACCCCTTGGATCCTTGTGGAGCACTTTTTATGATGGATGGATACACTTTTTGGGCTTCAAAATCTCAACCCCCATTCACTGCCATTATAAAGCTTGGAAGAGCCAGGACTTTTTTTTATTTTTTTTTTAAAAATATAACTCTGATTGTATTTGTCTGAAAGAAGAAAGTCATATACACCTAGGATCGCTTGTGGGTGAGTAAATCATGTGGTAATTTAAATTTTTGGGTGAACTATCATTTTATTCTGTGCATATTTATCTCCTGATTCAGACAAGACAATTTTTTCACTGGAGAAAGCAATATTATAGAGGACTCGGTTTTCAGTGAACTACTCCTTTAAGGGAGTGGTTACTATGTTTTGTTAATTATTCCTCAAAGGCTGGAACTGTATTTATCGCTGGCTGGATTTATTGAGATTAATACTAAACAAAACCAGCTAATCACTGGTTATCACTGTTGTCATTTGTAAAATACTACCTAATTTCTTTCATAAAGAGAAACTAAGCCATTTTCTGGATGAAAGCTTATGCCGACTGAGCATGCATCAGTGATCAAAGTGTTTTAGTTTCAAATTAAGCTCTGCTCCTATCAGGACCAAACAGAGTGTCTTCGCAGAAGAAGGAATGCTCTATTCAAAGCCTCTTTGAAAGTAATTACATTTTTTGATTTGCAAATGAGTCTCTTTTTTAACAAAGTATGGTTGGTTTTAATTATGAAGGAAGTTTACAAAAAAGGTTTTTAAAATGCTGAACGAAATGTGACTAGAATAACCTGTGAACATATGTACTGTAAAAGTAGCACTATTACTACTGTATGTCTATGCTGTAGCTTTTGTGCTATATTTATCACAACAAGTGAATTTGTCTAAGTTTTTAAGCTCTGGTTCTCTTCAATCGATTGCTCTGAGCTTTATGTCAACGGCTGAATCTGTTGTGCAGTGACAATTTTAGAAAGTTACTGGTGTCTGTGTTGAGTTGGGTTTGCTAGCTTGTGGGAAGCACATAAGGAATATATATATAAAAAAATAATAAAGGTGATAAACATTTAAGTCACCAAAAATTTATTTATTTATTTGTTTGTTTGCTTGGTTGCTTGTTTGTTTGTTTAATCATCTATCTATAATTTTTCTTTTTATTTATTTTTACATTTATTAGGTTAATTTGTACATGTTATTTATTTATTTATTTATTTATTTGTTGAAACATTTATTTATTAACAACAAGTTGTTTACTATTGTACTACTGTTTACTATAGTTAACTATTGTTTTAAAGATTATCTTTCACCAAGTTGTTTTCAATTTATTTGATATATTTTAATGTTTTTTAAGTATAACATTACTGACTGACTGATTGATTGATTGATTGATTGATTGATTGATTTAATGTTAATTTTTTTAATGATTAACAATAAAAAAAAATTTAATTAAAAAAATTAAAAATTAAAATTAAAATAAATCTTTAACTTAGGAGTTGTCTCCTGTTTATTTATTTATTTATTTATTTTTATTTGATTTTTTTTTACTAGTTTAGTATTCCATGGTGAATATTTATTTCAGGAGTAGTAATCAAATATGTATTGTCAAAGGCACCATTGAAATGTGTATTTTTACATACTCTGTATGAACGTTATTTTCTTCTAATGATATACTATTTGCAATAACTTCCTCTGTGCAACAACCAGAGCTCCCTAGCTCAGGTACTACTTCCCACAATGCAATGCCTTTATCACTTCCATTCCAGCTTGTAGTCAATGGCAGACATCCAGGAAATGTTGCAGGTCATGTGCCAGTGATTTAGTATACTAGAATTTAGCATGCTTTCACTGAGTTGCCTGAGGGTGGGATAAATTTGTTAACAAAGAGAATAACAAATGGTTTTGTGTTTTTATGTGTTGTTTTCAATATATAGTGAGAAAGAAACTAAAATAAAACAATTAACCCCAAGTAAGAGCTGTCCCTTGGGCTTGAAACAGTCATTTCAGTGAAACAAAATTCACTGTCTGTACAAAACACACATCACTAGAGCAGAAGCTAATGATGTGCAGTGCTTTTGAAGAGATTACACCCGCTTTCAGTGGGGAAAAAAAACAATGGCACATTCTTATTCAGCTGAGTTCAGTGAGTCTCTGGTAATTGTGCTCTTAATAAGGAGATCAGAGAGAGTAAGACAGCTCAATATTGACGACAGTTACCGTTCATATTCCAACTCGTTTCCTTCATTTTCTCAACGCTGAATAAAAGAAGATGCCTTAACTTGGGAGTCTCATTAAAATAAGCGCAGAACAGGTTGTCGTCTGAGAGAGTGTTTCCAATGAGCAAACCACTCAGAGAGATGTCTTTTTCATAAATAAACAAGTTTTAGTCCTCCGCCAGAGCTTTTTACATTCAGATTACACTGCGGCGGTGTTGTTCGGCGTGTTTGCAGAGAAAGCTGAGTTTAACAAGCCTTTAAATAATGGAGGTTGCTCAGATCAAACGCATTTGCGGCTACTTCAAAGACTTGTTTCAGATGATTATTGTAAATGCAGCATGGAAGACATGAAAGATTGTATACTGTCAGACTAGTTTAAGCTTTTCATCAGCCATGTTCTTCACCCTTGGACTTTCTCTGGCAGTCTGGATTTTTATAAAAGAAAACATATATGTTGCTATAAGACTGTTTATGTTTACACACACACACACACACACACACACACACAAGGATATTGGGGGTTTTGTGTGTGTGTGTGTGTGTGTGTGTTTGTTTGTGTGTGTGTGTTTTGTTTGTTTGTTTGTTTAATTGTTTTGTTTTGCGTTTTGCATTTTGCACATTTGGCCAAAAAAATAAATAAAAAATCCTTGCTTTTGAATTCTGCCATAATTTGCTCATGGTCACTCAGTTCTAAGTTGTGTTTTTGTTTTACAGTTTTGTTTTGTTTCTTTTTTTTGTGGTTTTGTTTTTGTTTTGTTTTGCTATGCTTTGCTTAATTTTTTTGTTTGTTTTGTGTTTTTTGAGCCAGTGGCATTTTGTTCGGCTGGCAATGGACCCTCTGGTTCAAATTCTCCCATAATTTGCTTATGAACGTTCAGTCCCAGTTTGTGTTTTTGTTTTTCATTGCTTTGATTTTTTTATTCCACTTCTTTCTTTCTTTTTTCTGTTTTGTTTTTCTGTTTTGCTCTTTGCTTTGTTTGATTGTTTTTTTGTTGTGTTTTGTATTTTGCTTGATTTGGCAAAAGACCTTTGTTTTTGAATTCTGCCATAATTTGCTCATGGACGCTTAGTTCTGAGTTGTGTTTTTGTTTTATTGTTTTCTTTTTTGTTTGTTTGTTTTGGTTTGAGGTTTTGTTGTTGTTGTTTGTTTGTTTGTTTGTTTAATTTTGTTTTGTTTTGTGTTTTTTGAGCCAATGGTATTTTGCTCAGCTTGCAAAGGACCCTCGGGTTTAAATACTGCCATAATTTGCTCATGGACATTCAGTTCCAGATTTTGTTTCTGTTGCATTTATTTGTTTTGTTGTGTGTTGCTCTAGATTCTGTTTTGCTCTGCTCTGCTTTTTTTTTTTTTTCTCCAACAATTCATACACCATCATTTGAAATCACTCTTGTGCATATCCATGTAAAACTGTCTTTCTCAATATTAGTGTCTTGTGGGTAGTTGCTAGGATGTTGCTGTGAAGTTGTTAAGGTGTTCTGGGTGGTTGCTATTTTTAATTAATGTATTTATTTTTTTGGTAGTGGTGGGGATTTTGATTCATCCCAGAGTCCTTTGAATCTACTCAACAAAAAGAATGGTTCAGATTCATTCACTGATTCATTTAGTGACTGTTGTTTTTTTAGTGATTATCGAGTACATTTGTGGCAATAGGTAGTGACTAATGAGAGTCTTATTATTTTATCAATTTGTTTTATTCGTATTTTATTCAAATTGTATTATTATGAGTAAATCATTAAATTAATTTGTTAAATGATTACTGTATGTATTATTTATATAAGTTTTAATTAACATTTCCAGAACACTGCAGGAATTTTTTTTAGAATGTCCATTCTAGGAATCAGAAATCATACAATTCTATATGTCGATTAAATATCATGCGTTTACTTGAAGTGGTTCCAAAGAAATGAGGCTGATGATGAAATATATATATATTGCACAATACTGAAATAAAAATAATTCATATTTGGGATTTGGAAGAGTTGCACATCTTCATTCACAAACGAGATTAATTTATGATCTTTTATAACACATTCTAATATTTGGGCCACTCAGTGTCAGCCTATGGGATTTGCTCTCACTTGAAAAGTAGTAGCACACTTCTCAACAATCTTCACAGTTTGAGGTGTCATTCATGTCAGCAGCACAGGCAAAGAAGAATGAATTATGCGCTGAAGTTTAATACTCATAGAGGTTAATTCAGCCGCTCTAAGTGTGAGCAATAGTAATAGTGATGCTTGCCTCAGCAAGCAGCACTAATTAAAATGTCTATGAGCTATAGTCTCACCCCCCATCGCTTGCTGCATATATGTCGAGTGTGTCTTTGAGGGTTTGAGGTAGGGGTGGGTTGGGGTTAGTATCTCACTGTAGATACGTCCTGTCGGTACGAATTAAGCTCGCCTCAGAGCTGCCTGTCAGTGTTAACCCATGGCTTTCTCATAATTAATCACAGAGCGGGACAGATCCATACCTCCATTTAAATGGCAGGACTGGAGCAGATGTCAGAAGACATTATTCAAAAATAGACATTGCAATAAATCACTCTGGCACTAGATCGGGAGCATGGATGTATAGCTTTGTTCTGCACCCCAGCTACACAGAGGTTGGTCTATATTCTAGATATAGAACTTCTGTAGTACTACAGTATGTCCTTTTTGTTTAGTGCATCGTAGCGAAGGCTAATGTGGAAATACATAATATACGAAAGAGAACTTGCAAATGAGGCCTTTTTAATATCTTTTGATTGATTTTTCAGTTCTGATGATTTTGATTAGATTCTGATTCATTTGGGCTTATTTCACTTATAACATTCATGATGCTTCAATGAAGCAATTCTCAGCTGGTTGCAAATTTTACAGGGAATATTCTAACTCTTTTTTTTTTGGTACAATTTTAAAAAAATAATAACAGGGCCCAAATACCCAGTTCATTTGCTATTTATTTGCCAGATATAATAATCAACAGTGAACTCTCAAAGCGAACGATTATTCTGACTGATTCAAATATTAACTCCGGGGTTTTTCAAGGACCGTAAGAATCATTTGCTCATGAATTGGACTACACTGTTAGACATTTCAAAGGGTTTTTACAGTAGCAAACTGTATTTGATTTACAGTTGCAAACTGTATTGTTTTACAGTAAATTACTGTAAAAAAAATCAAATTCATCAGTATACTACTGTAATTCATTCATTTTTAATATAAATTCCATTAGATTTTATCATTTTTATATAGAATTCATTTTATTTTTATTCTACATAGGTACTACTGGCATTCAATTAAAACAGACACAATAATTACAAAATATCAAATGCTTTATTTAAAACATTGCATGTATAACACTTAAAAATACAGTCTTCCAATTCTGGAACAGTGCATCTTCACCATTTCTCCTGTCTTGGGACATTTTGCAGTGCATTATGTTGTATCCTCTGGATTTATCCTCACAAAGAATCTTTAGGCAACAGAAACATAATGGGGAAAAAAGACAAGCAGCCAAAGAATACATCTGCAAAACCCAGGTGCTGCTCCAAAACGTGGCCACCACCTTTGCTCACCATCCACTTTGTTAGTGACAGAAATGTCTTCTCTGAAAAACAAGAAGTAGAAATGGCACACTTTTAAAAGGTAAACCCCATATCGAATACACAAACCTCTCAAAACCATAGCTGTTCTCTTATCATGAATTATCAGTCTCAGGGTGGCTGGCATGCTCATGTCTTTCTTGATGCTTCATTGCAGTTGCCTTTAAAACACAAACACACAAAAAAATGTAGTAAATCTTAAATTCTATTAAAAACTATAACAAACTAATTCTAAAACTAGAAAGGCAGCCAGCCATAAAACCAAGCTGACCTAGCTAACATACAATTTTATTTTCTCAATAGGCTACAGGCCAACATTAACTAACACCTGAACAAAATTTCACATTAGTTAACGTAATGTTAATATAAGATAAGCGTTGCTTTTAATTCGGTAATTCAATAATCTGACAAAAGTCATTTGAAACGACAGCGCAGTTTACCATAGTAAAGTTTGTTACCGCCAGGTTGATGGGTAAATGTTACTTAATCTGGTGAGCAAAAATCTGACACAAACACACAGACAAACGTACATATATTTTTACCTTGCTTGCTGGTCTTATTCTCTCGTAAGTTGCATCGACACACATCATAGATGTCCTCCGGAACTCTTCCACTCTTGCAGGTTCATCCCCGGGAAAAACCCATGGCGCTGCCCCGCTGGATCCGTGTCTTCCTCGGACGTGAGTGGCGCGATGCGACTCGACAAAAGACAATATAGAACCTATTATATATACTATCAACAGTGGATGTGGACAGTAAAGTAATGCCCCGGTATATTTCTGACGTATAGATGTACTCCAAGCACTCATGCGGTTTCTGACATGAAGGACAAACGGATTTTCCAATCATTACAAGCGATGTAACACATCCAGTTTAGTCAGTCCCAAGCTGTTGTGGCATTGTAGACACAGTGTAGGGCAAATTGTGTAAATCCAAATGTAAGAAATGAGGAAAATAAAACAACCTCAATAGAATGGCGCCAAAGAGGCCATTACAGCAAATACAGTAGTATACAGCAATTTAAAAAAAAAAAAAAATCAGCAAGTCTCTGTATGTGGGGTCTGACGTCACAGAAAATTCCCATGATGCAAAGGGTATTACAGTTATTTACTGTAAAGGGAATTTGCAGTATTATACTGGGTTATATACAGTAAATAACTGTAATTACTGAAATAACTGAAATTACAGGAATGTCTAACAGTGTACACTGGTCGGGCTTTATGTTGTTGATTTCGCTAAAAGGAATTGATTCATAAGAATTATTTGTTTGAGAATTGGATGGTCTTGATTGCATAGTATGTTTTTGTTTTATTTAGTTTTTTTGGTTTAAGATGGGTTCAAAAGAATCATTTGTTGCGTGTTAAAATGTTAACTCCTCAAGTTTGTGGGGCTTTCTGAATGATTCATTAGAACTTATGGTTCCTTTTAGTGAATCAACAACATATAGCACAACCTTCTATTGAATAATTCGTAAGAGTTATTTGTTTATTCATTTTGTTTTTACTAGAAAAAATATTCAAAAGAATAATTTGAGAGTTTGTGGTTCTTTTCAATGATTAATTTGAAGGACCAACTCACAGGAGGCATTTGTTGGTGAATCAGACAACATTGGTTGCGCTATATTTAGGTAATTCTCTAAAAAGAACCAGTTAAAAAGAATCATTTGTTCATGAATCAGACTACTCTGCAGTCTGCAGTTATTATGTGCAAAGATGATACAGAAAAACCTGTTTTGTTGTTGTTGTTTGTCATTTCATTTTTTTTTTTTTTTTTTTAATCTCGCAACTCAATGAGGACTGCAAACTCAGGTAAAACGTTTTGGCATGAAGCTGTAGATTGAGCAGCGATGAAATATTGGCAAAGAGTAAAAGATTGATCTCGAGATTTTTAAAATTGACTTACAGTAGGATATATAATGAAGATCATTGTTAATTGAAATATCTATAATATCTAGTCTTAAAACATTTAATCTTTTCAAATTCATTATCAAATTAATTTTATAGCTTGGTCAGCACTGTATGGCAAACATTTGTATCATTTGTTTCTCCCTAGAAACACTGGAAGGAACATCAAAGATTAAAAGGCAGAGCAACATCCATTGAAATTAAATGGAATATATCTAAGAAACTCAATTTTCCTCTGAAAATGTGTCATTTTCGACTGAAAAAGTGTAAGAAGAGAAATTATGTAATCCCATGGATTCGGTCATTTAGACATGTAGACTTGGCAGTTTCCAAATGTGAAGAGACACCTGGCATCTTGGGAAAAAGCCTGTGACACACTTGAGTCTTTTCTCATCTCACTTAGCACTTGTTTGGTGGTGTCATCGCACAGTCAAAATGTAAAATATCTGATAAGTGGGAATGGTGCGAGTTCATCCAAAAAAGGTTTTCAAGAGAAACATTTCAGTTCTGCAGCAAGAAGACTTACTCTCTTGCTATTAAAAAATCATGGCTCATGTCAGTGGAGACTGTTTCAAAGGCCTTATTCAGCATAGCATGAATAATTCATCACAAGACAGAGACACAGATTTCTCAAAACAGTGAAGACAGGATTTAATACCCCATGATTTTGCAAACTCAAAGCATCACTTTGACCGTGGCATAATGAGGGTAACCTCTATAAATAACTTCTGAATTCTAACTACCGGCAGACTAGTCATGACGTCGAAATATGTAGAGGAATAATGCGTTTGCATCAAGTGTTTCCAAAGATATGAGGCCTTTGATGAAATATATATTGCACGATTTTGAAATAAAACCTTTGTATTTGGGTTGTCTCATGTTGTCTCTTTTTTATTGGCGTATGTTGTCACGTTTTAAATGCCCTGCTTTAATACTGAAGATTTGATATCCGAAAACTGTTTCCTCTCCAATCGTTATAGCAAGATGTAATTTCTGACTCAGAAAGGAAATCATATGGGGTTCATTTTGAGGTTTTTATCCCTAACTGTTTTTCTCTTCGACTCTGACATCTCTTGCTAACTTTTTGCGGGCTGGAAACCTTCAGGATTGATTTATTAGGAAACGAGGGGTTGCAGGATAAGCCATCTGCCCCGTGGAGTGAGCATTTTGGCCCTGCTGCCATTCATCACTTTCAGACAGATTACAGATGTTGAGATCAGAGGAGGTCTGGAGCTCAATAAACCTGGAGAGTGGGGTGTGGGGCATGAGAATGGCTCTGAATTTCACTGTTCGGATAATAGCCATACCTACCTGTTCTTTTACAGTGTAGACAATGGAGTATCTTTTCACTTAGGGCTTAGTGTGTTATGAATGAACCCAATTAAATGACAGAATTAAATTTTTAAAAAATTGTCTTGTGTTTACCAGATCATGTTCCTACTCTTGCTTCTTACTTCCCAGTACAGGAGCTGTCACTCAAAAGCACACCAGAGAACCTTACCGTAAGGACCACCCACACAGCAGGTTTGAGCAAAATTTTGAATATAGTTGAATGTGCAAACTTTGGCATTGTATGTTGTGATGAGTGAAAATTGCTATGTATATTTTGGTTCAGTAGTTGAAAAGTAGCATTCAACACCTCTGATACTAGAACAAGTGTAATCCCAAATCAATAAATGTAGTTTTAAACAGACACTGTGCATTCTCTCAGAAAGGCCATGAAAATTATTCCACGTCGAGAACATAGTGATGTTTTCTTAGAAATCCTTGTAAGCTGACAGGCCACATATGTGGAAATGCTGTACTGCGTGTGCTTACAACCTCTCATTACAGTCTTTTACTCGGTGACATGAGAGATGTGGGTGAACAGAGCTATTAGAGAAAAATACTAACCCTGAAATAACTGAAGCTGAACAAAGTTTTGCAGAAATTTTGCAGAATGAAACTTCATAGCCATGTTTCCTGATATAAAATGGTTTATTGTTACAAACATTAAATAAAAAGGAAAAGCATATGACTAAATTGCCTTTATGAATGGATAAAAGGATGAATAAATGGGATAGATGATAGACAGACAGATGGCCATATATGATGTCTACAAAGATAGATGATAGATGGATGGATGGATATTCAGATAGTAGATATTTAAATGGATATATATTCAGCTAGATAGATGGATTCAGATTGATAGATTGAGATGATATTTAGATGTGTGTGTGTGTGTGTGTGTGTGTGTGTGTATATATATATATATATATATTCAGATGGATAGATGGAGAAGAAAATTCAGATCAATGGATGGATATGGACATTTATTCAAATAGATGGAAATGTATATACTGTATATTCAGATAGATGAAGATGATATATTCAGATGGATAGATAGATACATATTCAGATAGATGATGTATATATATATTCAGATAGATGAATATGCATATATAATCAGAAAGATAGATGAATATGGATGTATATTCAGATGGATAGATGGTAGATGGATAATGGATATATATTCAGATAGATACACTCTAAAAAAAAAAAAAAAAAAAAAAAAATCCATAAAATTTACGGTAAAAAACTGGAAGGTGTGGTTGCCGGAATTTTAAATTATTAATATAAATATAAATATAAATAATATAAATAATATAAATTTTAATCTGTTTTGTACCTTTGTAATACACTGATAACCACCAAAAGCAGGTGGTGATGAGAAAGTCACATGAACCAAAGCCCATCACAAGCAGCTTTTAAATATTAACATATATAGAAGGTGCACAGTGTCATTCACACAAACACTAAACACCATCATGGTAACACACGAAACTGAAATAATGCAGTAAACATTAATTTAACAACATTAGATGTAACATACAACCTAATGTACACAACTGGTAAGAAAAAACTAAGAAACAGTTATTTCAACAAAAAAAACCCATCAAATTTTAAATGTAACGCAGGGAATTCTGGGAATGCCAATTTACGGTTATTCACTGTAAATTATACGTTCTTCACTTCCAAAAATGGCGTAAATTTTATGTAATGTAATGTAATGTCCATACATTTTACAGTCTTTTACCATTAAATTCACGGTCATTTTTTACAGTGTAGATAAAGATGGATATATATATATATATATATATATATATATATATATATATATATATGATAGAGAGATGGAGATGGTTATATATTCAAATGGATCAATTGGAGATGGATATATATTCAGGTAGATAGATTAAAATGTGTGTGTGTATATACATATATTCAGATAAATAGATGAGATGGATATGTATTCAGATGGATAGATAAAGAAAGATATATATTCAGATAGATAGATGGAGATGGATATATATTCAGAGAGATTAAATGGATATATATTCAGATAGATAGATGCTAGCAGAGCTCTGGAGTATTGAAGGTCTTCTCTCACAGTTGCTCAGATTTTATTTGGCATTTTCTAGTGAGCTGGCAGATGTCTATCTGTGATTACAGATGCCTGTTGCCTTGATTTCTGGCAAGCAAACACTGCAGAAATATCAAATGATAATGATTCATTAAGCTAACATTTGTGCAAGTTTGAAAGCCTGGAATTCAGCCAAACGGGAAACGCAAATTCCGGAAGAATTTTCCCCACATAGTAATCGTCCTTAGAAATGCAACAGGACAATGGCCAAGCTGCCTGTCTTTGGAGAATTGTTACCCGGCAACATAATAGCATTAATAAGAATGACTTAATATCTCCAGCCTTGAATGCATGAACATATTTCCTTGCTTAAAAGCAGCACACATACTCTTTCATGTAGGATTTGGTCAATTTGAATATGGGGATAAACGACTGGGTTCTTTATTCCTACAGTGATTTTCCCACCTGTATTATCTCTGTTTTTAATTCAATGATATTTTCAGGCTGAATTATGTATTATATAATTCCTCTTTTGAAGGCATTTTCATATGCGCACACGTTCTTAACTGCAAATGACACAAAATATTCAGTTGTCCTCATTAATTTAAACCGCAGTCTTCATAAACATGGAATCCCTCCGCATGTGAGTTTTTAATGGCGATTCATACATTATTAACTGTTGTTGATATTATATGAATAATAATAGAGAGCATTCTTACAACCATGGCTGTTTGAACCCATGATCGGTAGGTGTACGTCGCACTTCCAGGCTATTTTTATAGTGAACTCTCCGTAAGAGGTTGGTGATATTTTGCATCATTACCGGGGTCCCCTAGGACATGCTGTTTAATTTTTTATGCCAGACTGAATACTGGATGCACATTATTAAAATATGGATCACTATTCTGTTCCCAGCATGCACTGCAGAGGCTCTGCAACACTGAAGCTGCTGCTTGAAAATAACACCCAAAAATGCTCTTCCTTGTTTCATTAAAGCTAACAGGAAAAATGCAGCTTGTGCTGCAGCTAATGACTGTGTCATAAAGTGTCAGTGTAAGTGCTAACTGTATTTGTACTAGTGTGGATGATGGCCAAGTAATTAGGTGTTTTTCAAAAGGCACTGACAGGCCACCTGAAAGAGATAATTTATTTCTTTGCGCATTTTGTCAATTTCAGGCCCTTTTATGTCAGACATTTAAACTAATTGATTCCTTTTGTTATATGAAGGACACTTTAAATCTTGGAATCTTTTGTTTTTCATGCCTTCACAATTTTTGATGTTTTTCAACTGCCTCTTTTTTGTTGTTGTTGTTGTTGTTAAATAAATATAGATTTACAATCTTGTGGCTTTATGGCCTGTAATTATTCTCTAATTGAATTTTACCACAAGTAATATACCAGTTTACAAAGAAGACAAAGATTTCAGTCAAGAGCTTGCAGATTAAATGAGATGTGATCTATGAGATGAAAAGACAAATTCAGTTAAAGTAAATATTGTATGTGAACTGGGTATTTTATTGTGCGTCGTTTCCAATTAAGATGTAATTTTGTCAAATTATGCAAAAGTGGGAAAATGTTATGAAATTGGGTTTGCTTATAAAACATTAGGTATGCAATTAGGCATTTCCATTAGAGAATACTTCTTATGGTATATTTTTATGACTTTTTTTCACTTGCATTTGAAACAAAAAAAAAACATCTTAATTTTAAGAGGTCTTAAATTTGGAAATGGAAAAGCAGGAATCGTGATACCGTCTAAGGTAATTATTAAACTTCAAAAGGTTATGATTTCATTAAATATGAGCACCGTATTTTTACAGTCAAAACACAGTGCTGTTGCACGTTCTACAGGTTCTAAATTAGTGAATACCACGCGTTGATCCCAAATGAATGCTAATATCGACTGTTAATAAATTATGACAATGTTTACTTTATGGCATTTATATTGTAATATGTTGTAGATGGTTGCATGCATAGTTTATCTCTATTGTCTTTTTGAATGAACAGCAACAATAGTAAAGCATATACATTTCAAAATAAGAGAATCGTTTATAATTAGAAGTCCAGCATTTGTTATGTATTTATTTATTTACATTTCCTGGTTAATATTGCAATTTTGGTATATTTGTATTTACACAAACTGTATCAAGCATTTAGTTCAATTTATTATTCAATATATAGTGTGGCATTGTGAGAGGTAGGGTATCACCAAAGTGTGGGTTGCTTCACAAATCCAGGCTGAGGTCAAGCTACAAGTTTCTTTTTTTTAACCATCAACTTCAAAAGCCAATATTTACAACAGAGGAAAACTTATCCAGCTTCTCTCCACACACACCAACACAAGAGAATCAAAGTCCCTTTGTTCCCAGCTCATCAACAGCTTTTTACCTTCACTTCCAACAGCTGTCTCCCCTGCTGAGGAACAGAGGAACATGGTAACTGTAGTTTAGGGCCAGGGGGCCATCTTGGCTTGTAGTCTCCATGCTGCAGTCATCTAGATGGCATATACCTTCCTTCTATGACACACCCTCTAACAATGCCACAATAGATTTTACTTGTACCAGCACAATAATCAGTTTATAAGAGTATTCATTCAACAGTTCACAATTTTGATTGTGCACTATTGTTTTGTTTTTTTTCAAAAACTGCAGTCCCAAGTTTAATTGACCCTTAGCAGGGAGTTTGATTGACAGGCGATCTGACCAATCTTAACTCAGAATCTGCCATTTTTGTCCAACAAACAAACCAGACAGGAGAGTAGATTAACATCAGTGGACTTTAACTTGAAAATGGTGTATATTGACGACTTTCTGTGGTTGAAAAAAGATACCATCTGATGTACATTCATGTTTTCTTTTTTCTTTTGTGCTATAACTAGTAAAAAGGAAGAGACGATCGGTTCACATGCCGCTTGAACTGAGGCGCTACAGCGATCTGTCACGACACATTAAAGAATCACAAAACGGGATTTATTGTTTGAATTTCTTAAAAAATGCAAAATTTGGAAGCTAAAGTAACCTGCTCTGTCTTGCCTGTCCATGCATTGTCAGTTTTCTCTTTGTGCCGCAATGTATTTTTTACTGCATGAGAACATGATGTGTGGTGTGAGAGCGGCATGTCGGACAGAGCAACAGCAACGAATGCGGATCGGTCTTTGAGAAGGGTCAGTTGGATGGAAAAGAATGACTTGTGCATTCTTCAAAATATCTCCATTTGTGTTCCACAGAAGAAATTAAGTCATACAGAGGTTTGGAACATCTAAGGGTGAAAAAGTAATGACAGCTACTAGGTATAAAGTTTTTCAAAGAGTCAAACCCCCTTAATTCGCACTCTGTAATTACTATCAGCAATTAACTAAGAAAAAGACTGAACCTCTATCCTGAACTGATGATCCCATCTGAATTCACATCAGGAGGTTTCTGCCTAATAATGCTGTGTGACATTTGTGAAAAGCACAATCGGCTATTCATGGTCATAACAGTGGAAGGATGGAAGAGGAAAGGTAATAATAAAAGAGTCTAACGGCTCTACTGTGGCTTAGACCTTCAACTGAATACTCCTCTTTTGGAGGAGGACGAATTCTTAATGCCATACGAACCTGTAAGCTCCTCGGAAATCACATCACAGATTTATCTGCTGGCATGACCAGCACTTTGCGAATATGAAAAATTACACATGAGTCAGTCCTTCTGAAAATGTGAGTGGTGTTTGACGATGTAAAACTTGACACAGATCACAGATTGCTGTGCAGTTACTAGGGTGTTTTCATTAGTTGCAAAATTAACTAAGCCAAGAATTGATTGAGTTTCAGGTTATTAATTAGATCATTTACTCCTTTTTATAGCGGTTAGGGAGCATTTGGGGAGCAACTAACTAACTAAATAAATAAATAAAAAATGTTGATTGCAACAATGTCTTGTTGATTGCATATTGAACATTGATTTTGTCATTTTTATTGACAAATAACAAAAATATTTGTGGACCCATTTTTTCCTCTGTGATGGTGTACATTACCATTCAAAGATTTTGGGTTTGTAAGATTTGTCTTTGTTTTTTAAAGAAGTCTTTTATGCTCATCAAGGCTCCACTTATTTAATCAAAAATACAGTAAAAACAGTAATATTATGAAATATTATTAAAATTTCAAGTACCTGTTTTTTTTTTTACGTGAATATGCCTTAAAATGTCATTTATTCCAGCGATGTAAAGCTGAATTTTCAGCATCATTTCTCCAGTCTTCAGCATCACGCGATCCTTCGGAAATCATTCTAATATGCTGATTTGCTTTTGAAATGTTTGAAATATAAAAATCTTTACTGTCTCTTATGATCAATTTAATGCATCCTTCCTTACTGAATAAAAGTATTCATTTCTTTAAAAAAAGACCCTGTCTTGTAGAGGGTCTCCACTCTGCTCTTTCATTGTAAATCATTTCAATGTTTTCTCCTGTTTTGTGGTCAAGATCTAAAATGGCCAAGAAAATACAGTAAAAATGCAACATGTAATGATTCATAATATTTCAGCTAAAATATGTTTATCAACCAGTTTTTAGTTGCTTCTAAGTATATTAATTCTCATGTTTTGATAGACTTTTGTGTATTCACTAATTGCCTCTGAAGCACTTCCTGCCAGTCACTGTGAGGTCCAGCGTAGCAATAGTTGCAGTTTGTTCACACAAGCCCAGCAGACCGACTTGCTTTGACAAGTTAGTAAGCAATCTCTCCTCCAGCACTCCTTCTTCTTGTCTCTGTATCTCTGAAAACAACAGCAGGGAGTGAACCACGGGGTCAGACCCCCTCCAATCATCTAAAACATGGCCGAGCCCACCTGCCACTCATTTCTCAGAGTCTGCAGCCTGCCGAGAGAGAGCAGAGCGGAGAAAGCGGGATCCGTCCTCCAGGAATAGCACCGCATCGAAGCCCGACCCTCCCGTGTATGAAGCACTGACACAAAACTGTCAGATCCTCATGGCTGGTCTTCTTCTACGGGGCCCGCGCTTGGAGATACAGTATGACAGAAAACGTCACGTCTCGCTTCAAGTTAATGTTGACAGGTGGACGACCAGCGTTGGGCTGCTGGGGGCTTCGCACATGGTTCACAGATGCACAACCTTTCATAATTGCCTCGGGCCACATTTCTTTTTTAAAAGAAAGTCATGAAAGTCATCTCTGGCTGGAGATTTCATGGGGGGAATGAAATCGAACCTTAATATGACTCTCAGTATATGAATGGTCAGTTCATCAAAGGGTTAGAGTATTGATCTGGCATACTGCTGCTGGAAATAACGTTAGAGGAGTAGGTAAATTCAGGAGAAAGTTACTGCATCCATCTGCAGTCCTTTATTTATTTATTGTGAAGGGCCTCACCCTACTGGAAACAAACAAGGAATTTGATTCAGTTTGCTCAATTTGTATTTGCTGGAAAATAAGTTGCACAAATGAAAGACTGCAGATAGATGGATTGCAAAAAAGACCCTGTGCAATATATATTCAAGTTAAAATTAATATTTTTGGAAAATACAGTACTGGTAACAAGAAGAAAAGTGGTCAAATTGTGAAGCCTTTCACAATAAAAAACAAATGAAGAACTGCAGATGAATGCAGTTTTGACCCTATTTATTTTGAATGGCCTCATAATTTGACCACTTATTTCTTGTTACCAGCTCCGTATTTTCCAAAAATTATCCAGATCAGGTCAAAATTGCATTGTTGAGAGAGAAGGAAACACAGAGAGAGAGAGAGAGAGAGAGAGAGAGAGAGAGAGAGAGTTTAAAGATATTCTGAAGAATGTAGGAAACCAAACAGTTGGCAAAGCCATTGACTTCTATAGTATTTTTTTTTTTTCCATACTATGGAAATTATTGGTTACTGGCAACTGTTTGATACCAACATACTTCAAAATATCTGCTTTTTTGCTCAACAGAAGAGAGAAACCCATTCAGGAACCATTTGGAACAACTTGAGGGTGAGCAAATGATGACAGAATTTTCAGTTTTGGGTGAACTATCCTATTAAGTCTCATTAGTGTATAACTCACATTTTATTATTATTTTGAGAAATACCAGTAAATAAAAAGTCACAAACAATTAATATAAACATGTACTTTAGTTCCCTTAACTCCACAACAAATCCTTTAAATTTAACAGTATTCAGAACAGGAATGAAAAAATATAGGTATTAAACAAACATAAGTTACAGTGGCATTCATTATAAACTACAATCATTACAAACGCCAAGCCTAAGCAAATTTATTTAAAACTAAACTGAAACTACCAGCCTGTGGGAAATGTGCACAAGATATGCTTAGCATTCAAGGGCGTAGAATTAGGTAGGGACGCTAGGGACATGTCGCAACCAGTATCCATCGACAATAATTTGATCAAACAATTAAATCTATGTATATGTTTTTGTAATTTCAGATGCTTCTGAAATATATCATGCCACTGATATTGCCTAAGAAGTTAAAGTAAATATGTTAGAAAACTGCACACTTTCAAGGACGCACATTTAATACATGGGTGAAGTAAGAACGTAAGGTAGTTGCACAACAGAAGAAAAGTGCAGTGCCGTGTCTAGGACAATTCCCAGGTATTGCATACAGTTCAAGACAGCAGTCCAATTATGTTTCTGTTATAATGATTTTAGTTGTCTATACAGTACCGTAATCATGCAGTGTAGTTTCCTGTAATGGTTGAAATAGCTATAATAGCTATGTTAGCACAAAATAGCAATATTAGCATATCAGTTGACAATGACAGTGTGTTAAGGCAGATTTTGAGTGGATTTGATTTTGTTTGACTGGGAAAAAAAAGTTGCTCTGAAAGTGACCCCAACAAAATTGTTCTTCTGTCTGAACTTCTCTATTTTCCTAGAACGATTTTAAAATGTCATGGTTGCGTAGTAAACATTATCAATCTTGATGTCAACTGACAGTTTAATCATCCCACAATTTGTTCTCTGACTGTCTGGCAAGCAGTTTTTTTGATTTAACAACTTCTTTTCTAATTGACTGGATTTCCGTTACTTTTTATAGATTTTTTTTTTTTTTCCTTCACAGCAAATCATAGGACATTTCACTGAGTTAAATTCCAGAATGACCCCTGAAAAAATCTCACATGGAGGCATGGCTTTTTATCTTCAGGGCTCTGGAGCTTGAGAGTGCACATGTTGGTTTGCCAGGTAAACATTTAAATTAAACGTAAAAGGTCATAGTTAACTGAATTCCCCAGAGCCCCTAAGGGGACATGGTGAGGGAGAAAAAAATTGAGATGGGCGCTTACACTGTCAAATGTACAGAATAACTTGTCAACAGCTGGGAAGAGTTAACAACTGTTAGCTGATTCTGCTGTGCAAATATTTTGCTATCAAATATTTCTGTCAAATCAAAGCCAACTGTGTTTTTTGTCCTTCTCAATTTGACTACTGTATCTGCCATCAAGATAAATAGGAATACTAAGACAGCTTTCTCCAGATGTTATATCCTGGATGTTGTTGTGCACCAAAAGCAAAGCGAATATCTGTATCGCGTAATCGCTATAGATCACTCGCGGGATGTTTTTTGTGTCACTCGCATGAATTAGAAATAGCGCGTATGCTCTTCTCCATTTTCTGATACAACCGGATGTGTTAAACCATAACCTCTTCGCTGATTGGCTTGCGCGACAACACGTCATGCAAACTTCCTGTTCGAATGAAAATTTTTCAACTTGCACGGAAGATGCGGTTGAGGCAAATATTGCGCGTTCGCGGCAATTGCATTACAAAATTCACGTCATTTGCATCGCCTGGCATGAATTCTCGTCTATTCGCATCTTTACATTGACTTTATATGTAATCTACTTGCGCAAATAACTAAATTCGATTTTGGTGTGCTCACACCATAACACCTCATAATGCTATGGCAAGTTTTATTCTTCAGCAACAGTTTAAAACATACAAAAGCAACATTCACAAAACTAAATTGCAGTATGAAGAACATCAAATTGCTTGAGTTTCCCACTGATATTTTATCCATAAGCGGTGTTAAAATGAACATTTCCATTTTTAAAGCTCTCATTTCTGAACATTTCAGTCATTTGGAAGTCAGTGGGGTGCAAAACAACGTTTTTCAAAATATCTTATTTTGTGTTGCACAGAAGAAAGTCATACAGGTTTGGTACGACATGAATATTGACAAAAAAAAAAATACTATTAGCATTTTATCCATAAGTGGGTTTGTTTATGTGCTTCAAAATTTAAACATGTAGGAAGCATAATACTAGTTTGTTTTGCTTAGTATGAGAATTTTGATCTCTGCTGCCTTTGATTGCTTCATAATTTATGGTCATAAATTATTACATACTCTGGCCAGAAGATCGTTTGAAGTATGCATCGTGTTTGTGAACATAACAAAAACAAATATGAACAGATCTATAGTATAGATCACTGCAAAAGAAGACCACTGTGAAGGAAAATCTGAAAACCAAACATGGGTTAAAAAAAATATATATATATATATATATATATATATATATATATGCACGCATCTGAACTTGTACCCACTGGCAATTCAAATTCAGTTTGTAGTTTTGAGAAGTTCCTCACAAACATAACAGAACAGAATCAACTTGAAGTGCAGTGAATTTTTTGTCTCACACCATTTTTTTCCAGCTCGCTATAAATATCCCTGGAGTCTAGCACGACAGTGACGGTGACGCACACTGTGTATCATCAAATTTCTCCCTCGCACACCACTGCCAGCTTAAATTTTGTCAAGGTGCTCACGAGCCTTCGGCCAGCATCCCCTCTCGCTCTAGTTTACTCTCAGCTGCACTAGACATCAAAAAGCCTTCCTGCTCACTGAAATATCTGGATGCTGTGGACATCTCAGCATGTGTTTGCATGACTAGTTACACGGATCTGTTTGCCCCTGCTGGTGGATGCTGTAACTACACCATTTGGTTTATCGATTGATGGCCATTAAAAATGTGTTGCGCATTCTGACAGAATAACATTTTTTGAAAACAAGATAAATATTGCTAATATAGTAGACATTTACCAGTTGCTGATTCATTGTTGGTAGGCTTTTAAAGGGATTGTTCTCGCAAAAATGAACGTTTTTGTTTTTAAAGTTGACTTTTATGAAAAATGGGGTAAATTGGAAAGTCAATGGACACTTTTCACATTTATGGGGTTCTCACAAGCACAAGTCACCATAGTTGAGTAAACTTCTATGGTGGTGAATGGAAACTGTGACAATTTTTTTTTTTTTTTTTTTTGCATTTGCATTTGCCCAAATAGAAAAAGAAAAATTCACAATAGCATTTCTATGATTTTCAAAAGAGGAAAATAAATACTGATAGAGTTTTACATTGGTCAGAAGAGAGAAAGATGTCAAGTATGCTGTGGCTCACTCAGACATTGTATTAGAAACACTCACACAGCAGCATTAACTAGTTTTATGTAATTTAATGCCAAGGTACAAAAACACAAGCATAGTGTTATTGCACATTAAAATGAGGCACATACAGGCACATTTTACCTAAAACAATTTTATATAGGTAATTATGTTGTTCTTGTTTTTGTAATTCAAACTACTGTAACTCAGAATAGATTTTAATATGACATTATGGTAGAAAATATTTTTGACTAAATAGATCATGTTGTTTGCATAAGTATTTCTGTGTTGCAGAAGTTGTACATTTACTTAGGTGAAAAGCAACCCTAATGAGCACACAATACACCTTGAAACCTATGAGTCACGTAAATAACAACAGTGAATATAAAGAGTGTAAAGCCTTCTATATATTTCAAAACTTTGATATTTATATATTTCCAACTAATTCTTAGTTAATTCAGTGAGGTCCTCTATGGTTCACAAGTGCTAATTACAGTAACTCCAATCATGTAAAATTGTTCCACACAGTTGTTTGTGAGGATTCATTTTTACCATGCTAGTCCATAATTTTTATAGACTTCATGGCAGCTCAGATAAACCCACTCCTAAATGCCACGTATGACCAGAATGATCTGTGATTGGCCGCTTTGACAGAAACAAACATCTGACTGACATGTACAGTTGGTACTTTTTGGCCAGAAATAGAAGATGCAGTGTGGAACAAACCTTATGCAAGACTATCATTCAATTGTTAGCTCTATAAATTGTTAATAGTTTCACAGTGTTTTAATATTTAATTTTAAAACTGTTACATTTAAAGATTTACTGAAGAAATGTACACACATTGAGGCCCTTCAGGTCACTATGGGCTTTCTATACAGGGACTTAAGTATTTGATATTTATCAGGAAAAGCACTTTCAACTTCTCTACACATCCACATAAGCTAAACAATGGTGGCACATCTAATGAGGAGAGACAAGTCAGTGCAATAGAGCAAATGAATCCCTCGGCTCTGCGACCTCTGAGCATTAACAAATGTCCTGAGGGAAACTAGAGAGTATTTATCAACGGTTTATTATTCTCACAGCCAGACAAAAACTGGTTATAAACCACCTACAGGGTGAGTGAAAGGGCACGTGGTGGGCTCTCTGACGTAAATACCGCATATGAGGAAAAGGTCAATTGAAAGAGTTAGCACAGGACATGTTGACAGCTTTATTAAAGTGTGTAAATTTAACCGGAGAGCCATAATAGACATGACTGGACCCAGTATTTGAGTAATTGAAAAGTTGTCAAACTAAAGAGCCAGTCTGGGAGGTCTTTAGTTTGACAAAATGTATTAATGGTGTGCATTTTATTATTATGCAAATGTTGTTATAAAAATGTACAATATAACACAATATATTTATTTAAATTATATATATATATATATATATATATATATATAATATTATTTAATATTATAATAAATAGTATATTATAATATCATAATAAATAATAATATGTTAATTATTGATATTATAATCTTATTTTATTTATGTAGTTTATTTTTAAGTGCTACTCTTTGTCATCGATATTAAAGTGTCCCATATATTTACTCCAATATATGAGTCCATATTTATTTTATTTTCAAATTAGTATTTACAAAATAACTATAATTACTATATAATATGTATTTTATTTAGTGCTGTCAAACAATTAATCGCGATTAATCGCATCCAAAACAAAAGTTTTTGTTTACATAATATAAGAGTGTTTACTGTGTATATTTATTATGTATATATAAATACAAACACATGCATGTATACATTTAAGAAAAATATGCTATGTTTATATATTAAATATATTTATATAAAATATAAAATATAATAATATAAATGTATTTACATGTATATAATAAACACAGTACACATACATATAGTATGTAAACAAAAACTTTTATTTTGGATGCGATTAATCACAATTAATCGTTTGACAGCACTAATTTTATTGTATAACTAGATAGTAAAGTTTGGATACAAACTTTAAGTTGGCTTGAAAAAGCCTAGCCAGAAAGTTTGTAAAAGTTTTAAAAGATTGAAGTTTGAAGGTTTTCAGTTTGAAGTAGTTTGAAATACGTAAAATAGTTTTAAAGATTACAGTTTGAATGTTTTAAAGGCAATACAGTCTATCAGAAGAACAGACACAGAAAAACAGATCGCTGGGGTACCTGGGGTGGCTTCTAGGGTGTTTCTAGGTTACCTGGGGTAGTTGCTAGGGTGTTGCCATGCAGTTGCTAGGGTACTTGGGGTGGTTGCTAGGGTGTTGCTATGTGGTTGCTAAGGTACCCAGGGTGGTTGCTAGGGTACTTGGGGTGGTTGCTAAGGTGTTGCTATGTGGTTGCTAAGGTACCCAGGGTGGTTGCTAAGGTGTTGCTAGGCGGTTGCTAAGGTACCCGGGGTGGTTGCTAGGGTACTTGGGGTGGTTGCTAAGGTACCCAGGGTGGTTGCTAAGGTGTTGCTAGGCGGTTGCTAAGGTACCCAGGGTGGTTGCTAGGGTACTTGGGGTGGTTGCTAAGGTGTTGCTATGTGGTTGCTATGGTACTCAGGGTGGTTGCTATGGTGTTGCTAGGGTACTTGGGGTGATTGCTAGGTGGTTGCTAAGGTACCTGGGGTGGTTGCTAGGGTACTTGGGATGGTTGCTAAAGTGTTGCTAGGTGGTTGCTAAAGTGTTGCTAGGCAGTTGCTAAGGTATCCAGGGTGGTTGCTAAGGTGTTGCTATGCAGTTGCTAGGTTACTCGGGTGGTTGCTAAGGTGTTACTCATCGGTTGCTAAGGTGTTGCTATGTGGTTGCTAGGGTACTCGGGGTGGTTACTATGCGGCTGCTAAGGTAATATTAGGGTGTTGCTAGGTGGTTGCTATGGTAACCGGTAGGTTGCTAAGGTGTTACTACAAGATGTTTGGAAGATCATTGCTAAAGTTACTAGCATGTCTTTAGCATGATTAAGATGTTACTAGATGATTTAGGAAGTTACTAAGATTATTCTAGCGCTGATTAGCAGAGATTACTAACATGATTCTAACATGATTAGCATGTTACACAACATGATGCTGAAGATGTTTCTAAAGATGTTTCTAACATGATTAAGCAAGTCACTAAAGATGTTGTTAAAGATGATTAATGTTACTAGTATGTTCTTAGCATGATTGAGCATGTTACTAGCATTTTGCTAAGCATGATTAGAAGTTACTAAGATTATTCTAAAGATGATTGAAGATTGTTACTAAGATGATTCTAACATGATTAAGATGTTAGCAAGATGATGCAGCAAGATGTTTCTAACATGATTAGCAAGTCACTAGCATGTTGTTAGCATGATTAGCATGTTACTAGTATGTTCTTAGCATGATTAGCATGTTACTAGCATTTTGCTAGCATGATTAGCATGTTACTAGTATGTTCTTAAAGATGATTAAAGATAAACACTAGCATTTTGCTAGCATGATTAGCAAGTTACTAGCATTATGTTTGCATGTTACAAGCATGATTAGGAAGTTACTAGCATGTTGCTAGCATGATTCTAGCATGATTAGCATGTTGCTAACATGATTAGCAAGTTACTAGCGTGATGTTAGCATGTTTCAAGCATGATTAGCATGTAACTAGCATGATTAGCAAGTTACTAGTATTATGTTTGCATGTTTCAAGCATGATTAGCAAGTTACTAGCATGTTTTTATCATAATTAGCAAGTTACTAGCATGTTGCTGGTATGATTCTAGCAAGATTATAAGATGTTAGCAAGATGATTAAGAAGTTATCACAAGATGTCGTTGAAGATGAATAGCAAAGTTACTAAAGATGATGCGGTAAAGATTTTCAAGCATGATTAGCATGTAACTAGCATGATTAGCTGAGTTACTAGTATTATGTTTGCATGTTTCAAAGCATGATTTATCATAAGTTACTGTAAGATGTTTTTATCATAATTGAAGCAGTTACTAAGCAATGTTGCTGGTATGACTTCTAGCAAGATTGAGCATGTTGTTAAAGATGATTAGCAAGTTAGTAGCATGATGTCAGCATGATGTTTCAAGCATGATTACTGAAGTTACTATGTATGTTGCTAGCATGATTAACAATTATTAGCATGATGTTAGCAGATGTTTCAAGCATGATTGAAGAAGTTACTAAAGATGTTTTTATCATGATTGAAGAAGTTACAAGATGTTGCTCGTGATGATTCTAAGCAAGATTAGCATGTTGCTATGCATGATTAGCAAGTTAGTAGCATGATGTTAAAGATGTTTCAAGCATGATTAACAAGTTACTAGCATGTTGTTAAAGGCGATGATTACCTAGTTATTAAAGATGATGTTAAAGATGTTTCAAGCATGATTGAAGATAAATATTAGTATGTTGCTAAAGATGATTAGCGAAGTTACTAATATGATGTTAGCATGTTTCAAGCATGATTAGCATGTTACTAGTATGTTGCTAAAGCATGATTAAATAGTTACTAGCATGATGTTAGCATGTTTCAAGCATGATTAACATAGCATTAGCATGTTGCTAGCATGATTAGCAAGTTACTAGTATTATGTTTGCATGTTTCAAGCATGATTAGCAAGTTACTAGCATGTTGTTATCATGATTAGCAAGTTACTAGCATGTTGTTAGCATGATTAGCAAGTTAGTAGCATGATGTTAGCATGTTTCAAGCATGATTAGCAAGTTACTAGCATGTTGTTAGCATGATTAGCAAGTTACTAGCATGATGTTAGCATGTTTCAAGCATGATTAGCATGTTACTAGCATGATTAGCAAGTTACTAGCATGATGTTAGCATGTTTCAAGCATGATTAACATGTTATTAGCATGTTGCTAGCATGATTAGTGTGTTTCTCATAGATGTATATATATGTCTATGGTGTTTCTAGCATGATTAGCATGTTGCTAGCATGCTTTAGATAGATTAGAAATAGTATTAGATAGAGAGGAAGCATTAGTTTATATGGGTTAGAAATAGTACATAGAAGGGAAGTCTGATTGAGTCTAATGGGCTTCAGTGTGTTTAAGTTTGAATTTTGACAGTTGGAGTTTGAATAGTCTTGGCTCATTTGAACATTCCGTCAATGTAAGTCTATGGGATTTTTTTGATTTTTAATCTTCATTTTTAAGAAAACCATAAGTCGGATCAGTCTAAAGAGATATAGCAACTCGAGTCAGAACAGTCTGAACAGCTGGGCTGAGTTTGGTGGTTCCAGCTTGAAAGCTCTAGGAGGAGTAGCGTTCAGAAATTTAGTCTAAGAAGAATAATAATAAGAAGAAGCTTAAGTAGAATATCAGTAAGTTGGCTTTTTCAAGCCAACTTAATTAAATATTAAATAATTTAAAAAAAAAGATTTGTTATAAAATAATAATTTATTCAATATTTTTATTGTCATTTATATATATATATATATATATATATATATATATGTGTGTGTGTGTGTGTGTGTGTGTATACACATGTATTTATTGTTATTTTATATATATATATATATATATATATAACATATACAGTGTGTGTATACTGTAAGTATATATATATATATATATATAACATATACAGTGTGTGTATACTGTAAGTATATATATATATATATATACACACAAATACATACATGTATTTAATGTTACTATATATAACATTTACAGTGTGTGTGCGTGTGTGTGTGTTTCCTTTCTGATGTGCTAAACAAATGTTTACAAAGCAAGAGGTGCATTTATTGCTTTGAAATCCTCCCCTGCAGTTCTCCAAGGATCTGCGCTTTATTGGTGTTTGTTTTGAGGGCCCAAAATAGGATGATGCATGGTCTTAGATGTTCCTTTCCCTGGTGTGATGATCACAGAGGTATAATTTCACAAGCGAACAGACAAAAAGACAATCACTGTAAGGCATTTCTCAAGGATGTGTGCTGAGCCACACCGTACATAACAAGTGAGTTCACTTTAAAGGGGTCGTGTTCCTTTTTCCACTCCTCCGAGGGTTCACTTATGACATTTGAAAGGTTTTTATTCATATATTTTATTCTTTTATGACCACTGTCAACACTTTCTTTGAGATTAAGATTTGGAATAGTCTAATTTTTTTGCAGCAGCACCTTTAAACAAGCAATGATCAAGACATTGTAATATACCTGGAGAAAGCTAATTGTTAGCTTTTGGTCATATTTGTGCTTTTGAACCTATAATGATGAACTTTTGAGTTCTGAATGTCACAATATGTTTTTAGCACAGTAAACCTCTCAGTCGTTTTGACCAGTAAATGTCCAGTCAGTTGGATAAAGATTGGTAAAAGATTTTGATTCAGACAAATTTTGCTAATGGATCATTCAGGCAGATTTGTGAATCAGTTTTAATGATTCATTACAAAAATAACCCAAAAGAACCCCCCACCCCCATCAATATTTGGGGGGTTAATACTTGGACTAATGAATTATTCAGACCATGTAGTGAACTGGTTTAACAGATTCAATGAAAAGAGTTGATTCAACAGAACGGTAATTTCAATGGCTTTTTCGCGATTTTTTTTTTTTTTTTTTTGGTCACTTTGGATCATCAATATTTCTAGATTCTTTATTTTTGTATATAATGATTCATTTTAGATAATGATTTGCAGATTTATTTCTTTTTAAATATTTGGACTGATTCACTAATGAATCACTCAGACCATGTTATGAACTGGTATAACAGATTCAATGAAAAGAGTTGATTCAACAAAACAGTAATTTCAGTGGCTTTTCATGACTTTCATATAATTTTTAATATCTATATCTATATCTATATCTATCTATCTATATTCCATGGTCTGTCTGAATACTCGATTCTGATTGGCTGGCAGGTGTTGGTTAAATATGTTTAACTGCACAGGGAGTTCCAGGTCAGTTTAATCACCGTTCCATATTAATGCGCTGCTTTAATTGATGCACACTAACTAGCACACATCACTCGCTCGCACGCACACACACTCACACACGGAGAGAGAGAGAGAAAGAGAGACAAGAGTTCGGAAATCGCAGGTTGTGCTGCACACACACATAAACTTGTTGTCAACGCTTCCCTGCAATTTTTATTACTAAAATAAAAGATAGATACTAGATCGCTACATTATATTCCCCAGCAACGAGGTGCTGTTTTTGAAGTAATTGTTTGTAGAGAGATGCGCAGACGCAGCAAGCAGGAACACACAACTGTCATCGCTCTCTCTCTCTCACACACACACACTCTCTCAATCGACAATTAATTGACATACATGTTATAATTCATTCAAATAAATGTGGTCTTACCGCACTATCTCATCTCTGTGTCTGTTTTGAAGCTGGAAGAATGCTAGCGCTAACAAGCCGTAACTGACGAAAATAACCGTCATTTTTACCCTTCCGGTCAAATATTGCGCTGCAAAGAGCAATACAAGTTTTAACTTGTTTATAACTTGGCAAATGACCATGGAATAAGCGGGATAATCAACGGCTAGCCGTGCATTAAAGGATTTTAATGCACTTCGCGGAGGCAACCACCCTCCGCTTCGCCTCAGGCGGTTCTTTGCCTCCACATCCTGCATTAAAATTCTTTAATGCACGGCTTGATTATCCCTTACTTATCCACCTTTTTCTTCAACGCGGAAGTAAGCCTATGGGTGAGACTTCCGGTTCATTAGCTGCTATAGGTAAATAACGAGGAGAATAATGAGGTGCAGTAAATGGTAAAACTGTTTGCACTACAAACCAGTGTGCTCATAATTAAGATAATACATTAAAATAATACGATAAGACACACCAATTTTCAACCGGAAGCTAGACCAATAGAATTTACAAATGGCCGCGCCCATTTTTAGACAAGAAAAAGGTGGATACTACGGGGCCGTTGAATGCTTGAATCTGATTGGCTGACGAACGTTCTAAGGTGTGCAATTATTTTCAGGGAAACGCATGGCGAACGTAGTTCCAGGCACCGCATTAAAATGTCCATATCACTTCGACAAATGATTTGCGTTATTTCAAAGGTCCTTACAGCCTAAAACAGCAAAAGAACCAAAACCCACAAGGACACTGGCCAAACAAATAAATATAGCAAACAAAAGGATACAATCCACAGATTATTTCCATGTTTTTGCCACAAAATTACGCTTTATTATGTACGGAAGCATATAGCCTATCTCTCCCGCTCTCTCTCCCTCACAGACAGTTTGCACACACGTTAACATACGCGCTAATGTTGTTAGCGCTACTCTGACGATTTTATCAGTAACATAGTTTAACAACTTAAAAACTACATGACTTCTCACAAGCGAGGTAGCAACAACGGCGCTGTTTGTGAAGAAAATGAACTTTAAGTTTCACTATAGTGACATTGCTGCCAAACACTTTTGAGAGACGCACAGACTCTCTCTCTCTCTCTCTCTCTCTCTCTCTCTCTCTCATAACTTAGTAATTAACTGTATTAACTGCACTAGTCTGCTAGCTTCTGTTACGGTTTAAAATGACGTTTTGGAATTAGCAAGGGAGTCGTTGGATGAGATGCGGAAGAAATAATCCTACTCACAATAGCGATTTAAGGAGAAAAATCAGACGAATGCCTTGAAATATATCATCTGATCGATGTCTTGAGGTGTGGCAACCGTAGTATAAGTGGAATAATTGTCTTCGGGCCGTTGAATTATTAGAAAAATAATGCACACCCGAGGTGTAACACCATCACCACCTCAAGTGTGCATTATTTTTCTAATAATTCAAAGGCCCGCTATTTTAAATTTCTGTTGAATAAAAGCCTCTCCGAGGCCTGACGCCACACCCACTGTGTCTGTCGTTTGCTCCTCCCGCCACAATATATATATATCTTTTTTCCCAATATTTATTAAGACCATGTTATGAACTGGTTTAAGCAGATTCATTAAATAGAATTTTCACCAAAGAATCAATGACCTAATGGTTTGGATAATGATCTCTTTTGAGATTTGGACTGATTCACTACTAGATCATTCAGACCACTCTGGGAACCAGTTTGACTAATTCACTGAAAGAATTAATCAGTCAGACTGTTTTGAACCAGTGAGTGTTTCATTGAAAAGAGTTAACTTAGAGTAGTAACTTCAGTGGCTTTTCAATGACCTTTCCAGTCATTTGGATAATGATTTGCAGAATTTTTTTTTTAGATTATGATTAATTTGCTAAGTCAGACCATAGTGTGAACCGGTTTGACAAATTAACTGAAACTCTGAAGAACAATTAAAGTAGACTTTTGAGCTGATATTATTAATTCACGTTATTTTCCAGGTTAGATTCCCCAAAGTCCATTGAGGAAATTCCTGCTCGTACATACACCTAAATCCAGAAGAGTCCATCCATTCTTGCAGCTCTCCAGTGGTCTTTGAATAATGACAAACAACCAGGAACTTCACTTATAGATTTATTTCTCGTAGACGCTTCGAAATCGCCCCAAACAGACACCAGTAAACCCATTGTAATGATGATAAAGCAGCTGTCGTCTAGGAAGCTGATTTGGATTACCCTTCCCCTTTGTAATCCTGACAACACAAATGAAGAAGCATTCACTTTCCTTCCATGGTTTGAGCTCGCGTCGAGAAGCAAACATTAATTAATCACACTAAAGGTGTGACAACCTCCCTCTGCACCCATTTGAGAAAGGACTAGACCTAATTTTACCAATAGTTCACAATTCGGCAACAGACGGCTTCACCTGTCGGAGGAAATGAGAAGTTAATAGAATTGTTCAAACTCTGAGTTGGAGAAGTTTGCTCGTTATTTCACTTATTTGACTAGAATGACGAACCGAGTTGAATTAGCTTGTTTATGTGCTACGGGTCATCCTGCGGCATGCGTGGGCTTCAAAGCGGCGTCAGTCGCTGCACTCGTGGATGGACGGTCATGTGATCTCGACAGGCAGGGCACGAGGTGAGTCGGGCCGAAACGGCTTTGCAGCTGGCGTAATTAAAGCATCGCCTTTACCCGCCGCACGTTCTGCTTCTGATTTACAGCTAATGACAGTGGAGAGCTCTGGCGCGCCAAAAATAGATGTAAAAACCGCTGTAAGTGATGAGCCGCGCCGATAATGGGACGTGACATTGTACAGAGATGCTCTATTGATCATACGTTCAGTTGGGGTTCTTCTACCTAATTAGGGTGGCCGCGCATTTCGTGTCTTCCGGGGGCCGCGAGGTTTCGATGTTTATTGGGGTATTTATCACGAGCGCAGACAGCACCCTGGGTCGGGCAGGCATGCCAAATTCGTCACAGGTGTTGTGGTAGCCTTACATGGCTAGATTATGTGGGTTTAATTGGTGTGCATGTGTGGGAAAACTACAACTAGTATTTCCCTCAAGTCTCAAAATGAAATAAATTAGAGTAAGGATCAAGTACATCACCAACTCTACGCTTTTAGTTAAAAAACATGGCCGATCTTTGCACAAAAAAGGAGCCTAATGCACAAGTCAGGCATGATGTGCTTTGTGTTGAGCCATTATTCTGTTGAACAGTAGTTAGCTGCTCTCCCAGCCATTGCTAAGCTTGTCTGGCTAGGCTAGTCTGTTTTTTCTGATTTATAGAATGGATTTGGGCTAAACACCAGCTTTGCCTGGAATGCTATGCAGTGCATTAAAATATATATATATATATATATATATATTTGTTCCCATTCCTCAAACAGTCAGGCTTCATTTTAAGTGTTTGTTATGTTTCTATTGTTGATGTACATCATATTTTGCTCCTGATCATATGGATAGTGCATAGAAATAAATCGCATAGAAATCATTATTCATCCATTTTAATGTTGCTTAAATCTTGCAGCTCATACAACTTTCTGAGTTGATGTTCAGCTTTTCTGCTTCGGTGAACAACCTCGAGTTGACTTGCCGTGATGTGATGTGACGCCGGTCACGTCTGCTGTAGACGTGCAAGACCAGCAAACCACCTTAGGCTTTACACAGTTTTCTTTTTTCAGCAGAATTTCTATAGTATCTTAACCGAAAGGCATTACACTATTTAATACACTATTTAAATATACAACTGGTTGACTCCCAGAGATATTTATTATGTGTAAACTGATCATTGGTCAGTATTAAAAACCAATAGCAAGCATGGAAGAGCATTCACAACAGCATTGTCTCCGTTGGCCTGAATTCTTGAGTATGTGAATTCATAATATAAAGCTTCAGAAAAGGTGATATTCAGCAACTAGTGAAGAGCTCATTACCTCAACCTCAGTGTTTCAGGCCATAGTCATGAATAATGAGGCCATTATGGAGATGTAACCCCATGGATCGGAAATGGCCTTTAAACCTTTAAATCTTTCCGCTGAAATTGTGTACTCCGCTGTTTTGTCAGCCTAGCTTTGCGTGCTTTACATTACAACAAGGAATCATGATGGACACTAAAATGTGATAGATTGAATGCAGCATTGTTTGTGGTTTTATGTAGCCTATAGAACGATTTATTGGAAACTCTTTTGTGCTTCTCCATTTGTTGTTTTCAAGATGTTGTTACTTAGCCTTTTCTGTTTTATAGATGTTTCTACAGTATCAATCAGAGAGAATTTTTATATAAAACATTATTTAAAACTTATTACATATTAAAATTAGGCATATCAATTTGTTGTTTAGCACATTTTCAAGTACGACATTTACTTACCGTATACTTGCAATTTTTTATTTTACTTGGAAGTTTACATCACACAATTATTTTTTTTTTTGGGGGGGGGGGGGGGGGGTTGTTTGTTTATATCTTGCAATTCAGTTCAGTTTTACTTGGAATTTTGAGTTTACTTCTCCCAATTTTGATCTTTTTTTGGAATTCTGAGTTTACATCTTCCAATTCTAATTTTTTTGTCAGAATTCTGAGTTCATTTCTTGCAATTTTGATTTTAGATTTTTATGTTGAAAATGTACATCTTTTTTTACATCAAAGATAAAAAAAAAAAAAAACATTCAAAATGTATATAATTTTGATTCTGAGTTTACCGCTATTTTTTTTCCTCAGAATTGTGGGTTTACATTTCACAATTTTGAATTTTTCCTCAGGATTCTGAATTTACATTTCACAGTTCTTAAAAAACGGTAATTGTGACTTTTAATCTCACAATTCTGACTCTTTTTCTCGCAATTGTTGCAATTAGTAATTCTGGCTTTTTTTTTTCCCTCAGAATTGTAATAGTTCACTAAAAATGAATAATTATATAAATGATTTTCATTTCATGTGGTGTTATTTTTCTACCACTAGAAAACCAAAGTAGAATTTGAGGAATGTTTTCAGAGTTTTTTTTTCTATACAGCAAGAGTTCAGAGTGACCATGACTGTCGAGCTCCAAAGAGGAGAAAACACACACACACACACACACACACACACACACTAAAAGAGCCATCAAAATAGTCCAAATGACTCATTCAACAGCTTTGTGTGCAGAACAAACCAATCTTCTAGTTCTAGTTCCACTGCATGGTTTTAAATTATTATTAAATTATATTTATTTAATTAATAGTGAGAAATGAGTGGGTTATAACATTTATTATCATAAATCATTTATTATATAAAATTATAAAAATATATATATTTTACCTGTATTTACCTATTAACAAAATATTACCTATTTTGACTAATTAAATGTTCCCTGTATTTGATAATGCATTCAGCTATCAGTGCTCTCAGTACCATGAATGTTTTATCATGTTTAATCCATTCCACATCAGATCCCCCCCCCCCCCAAAATCATTGCAGAAAATACAAAAAATATGCCACAACAGTATTCTGACTTCACTCTTCTGAAGATCTAAATTGGCTTTTAGTTCAAAAATAATTAAAGTAATAATCTAGACCGCAGGTGACTGCAACCTAACCATTAAAAATACTTTGATAAGACGATAACATTTCCATTAGTATCTCTGACTCCAATTATTATTTCCAAATTTTTAATTATTTGAAAAGTATTCAAGATATAGTACCAAAAAATAATGCATGTACATTTAATTAATGCTTTAACGACATTTCACCTTCAAGAAATGCCGTTGGTCTGCACCACGTACGGGGTCACGTAGAGTTTTCGAGCCGTCTTTGGTAGAGTTTTTTTGTGAAGCCCGGATCCTCATTATCTTTAAGGCTCCTCTCACTTCACTGCATTGCTCATTACCGCACACAGGAAGTGGAAGCTGACTTATTCTTAACTGTGTCTAAATGGTGCTTGCATTTTACTGTCTGAGGCAGAGGTGCAAAGCTGTGGTAAGATAATTAGCCACCTGTTTTTTGACACCATCTGGCACTTTTCTAGGGTTTTTAATCATTAAAGAGAGCAGAGTTTATGGTCCATATGTACCTATATAAGTGGATGTGCAGAATACTGTGTAAAAATGCTTTAAAAATATAATTTATGTGGAGATTGTTATTGTTTATTGTAAACGTGGTGGTTGAAATGGAACGTATTATCTTATTTAGGAGGCATATTTACATCGGTAGAATGAGTGCCCCAATACCACATTATACATAATGTGGTAGTAATAGTGTGTAGTTTATTGCTAAGTTATGTATTTTCTGAGATGCCATATATGAGTTATTTTAGATGACCTGCAAACCAGCATTTTATCAATACTTTTTTTATACACATTCTCATTGGCAGCATTCAATGTCTGATATTTTCTAATATTCGCTGTTGTCAATGGCAACACATTATGTCAAACTACTTTGAATGATAGCTGAAACTGGCGCTACTTTAATGTCTCTCGTATCGCTTTCGCTCTTGTTTCATAAAAACAAACTTTTCCCTCTAATTCTGAGTTCTCAGAATTTGGACTTTTTTCTCAGAACTCGGAGTTTACATCTTGAAATTTAGATTTTTATTTCTTCGAATTTTGAGTTTACATCTCACAATTCTGCCTTTTTTCTTAGAATTGTGGATTTACATCTCGCAAATTCAATTTTTTTTCACAAATTCTGAGTTTACATCAAGCAATTCTACCTTTTTCTCTCAATTGCGAGTTTGTATCTCACAATTCTGACTTACGTGTTTTATTTATATATATATATATATATATATCTTGCAGTTGCAATTAATAGGATTGTAATTACAAGTTTAAATCTTGCAATTTTGGTGCTCTCTCTCTCTAATTCTGAATTTACATCTTGGAATTCAGAGTTTACAGGTTATGAGATAATTCTGACTTTATTCTCGAAATTGTACGTTTATATCTCACAACTGCAACTGCAACACAGTTGAGATTAGCTATTCTAGCTTTTTTCTCAGAATCGCAAGAAAAAAAGTCTCAGTTGTAAGATATAAAATCAGTGAAATAAATGCTTCAATTACTCTTTTATTACTATTATTATTATTATTTTTATTTATTTAGTTTTTATTTTTTCCCATAGCGGAAACAAGCTTCCATACATGTAGACTATATTAGTGCTTTACAAACAGTTTTTACATTCTATCAAAGTTTATTAGAATTGCATTAACCTTTCACTAATCAGAAAGCTAAATCCAAATCACATTTCTTATCTGGTGCTAGTCTTTTACACCATATTGCACGGTCTTTCCTTCAGTATAACATCTGCAAGGTTATCCCAACCCAGTACAAAAGCTGCAGAACTCACAGGGAAGGGTTCTTGTGAGGTGAAACCCTTTCACAATCTTGCATCAAGGTACTTTTGGACATTTTTTTAATTAATTATTTTCACTGAAAAATGTTACATAGATAGCTGGTTTGGAGGTTTGGTACCATGGTTAAGCAAAGCGAGTCCAGATGGACCAAATGAGGAGACGTTACAGGCAGATATTTATTGGAAATTGCAAATTTGTATTTCTCATATAGGGAGGACATTCGAAAATCTACATAGCTTGCTAGAAACAGGTGTTTATTGCTTCATAAACTAATATTCTTACATAACACATGGTCCATAAAACAAATGAGTAGGCTAATTTGTACATACAGTATGTATTGTGAATAATCAGTATGTTTGCATTAGTTCAAATGTTAATATCCTTATTGCTATATTCATTATGCTCATGGAGCTAATTTAATAGACCACATGTTCCAATACTAATGAATATGAATCCACATGGTGAACCAGCTAATGATGTTTGCTGACAGGATAAGATGGTAAAGGGCCCTTTTTATAGTCTAAAATGGTCAAATCTATGGTAAAACAAATCCATGATGATTTTTTCTAATAACAACTTGAAATTGGAATCTAAAAGCTCTTATATATATATATATATATATATATATATATTATTATTATTATTTTTTATTTTTTATTTTTTTCAAGTGTGCTTCTGCTATCTGGCTTGATATTTCAAATCTAATGTAATGGCATTTGTTGACAATGACAGTTTTTAAGTGCGACTTAAGTGTAAAAATTCTTCTTAGGACTAGGGTTGCTTTCATCAACGAAAATTATGACTAAATATCGTCGTCAACGAACCTTTATCACGTGACGAAAACGAGACGAGATGAAACGTAAATGCTGATCATGTGATGATGACTATAATTAAATGTATAATGTAATATTGTTGACGAATAAAAACGAGACTAAATGTGCTTTACAAAATAAAAACTATGCTAAAATATCTCTTCATTTTCGTTGACCAAAACGAGACGAAACAAAATGTTATAACGTTATTTCGTCTCGTTTAGTTGCGTTATTATTATTATTTTGCAGTATTTCTGTTTCCTGTGTCTCACTTCAGCGGCTGCATCAGGTCGCATTGCGACGTCACTTCCTCAAGCCCCACTCGCGGCATTATTTAGAAGACGACAGCAAACAAAGTACCGATGGCCGGCCAGCCGGGGTTCGTTTTTGGGAGAAAATTTATGTGTGTGTACTTCTAACATGTTTGGTTGGTAAAATAAATGTTGTAAATTCAAATCAGAGAGTCTTCCGTGTCTGGAATGGATGTATTCTTGAGTCTATAAGGTAACAATAATATAATAAGATAACCTTGTTTGAAATGGGTTTGGCTAAAAGAAAATTTTGGTTTCGTCTATACTACTAGGTATTTATACTATATTGACTGGGTTAAATAGAATTGCATTACTAAAAAGAGACTAAAATACAATTTTCGTTGACTAAAACTAGACTAAATGTCATCAGTTTTCGTCGACTAAAACTAGACGAAAATAGTCATGGATAATTCTGACTAAAATAAGACTAAAATGCTCAGACTTTTAGTTGACTAAAACTTGACTAGACTAAAAAGAGTATGAACGTGACTAAAACTAATAAAAACTAAAATGACAGCTTCACACAAAGACTAGACTAAAACTAAAATTAAAACAAGCCGCCAAAAACAACACTACTTAGGACCACACATAGATGCTTTTTTATATATCAGTTGGTTTAACAGGTCTTTTCTGCCAAAAAAATATCTCAGCGTTCTATAAATCAAATCTAAACCAAGATTTCTAAAGGCATCCGGCCATTTTTACAACACTCTATATTGTTGAGAGAGTATGACTCTGGGATCAGGAACCATGAAAGATAAATAGAAGGAGACAGAGCAAGTGATTTAAAATTTCAAGGGCAGCAGAGAAAGGCAATTTAAGTTCTTTTGTCATTACCAATGCATGAAGCATGATGCAAGCAGGGTTCTTCCAGGATACATCACCCGTGTTTTACAACAGTGTCAAACTAATTGGCACTGGAGTATTGTCTGGCATTTGCAGCAAGGAGACACATTTTGCGTTGCTTATTCAGCCTGGAATTGGCCGGCACTCAGGACGGGTGCCAGAAACTTTGCAGGGCGCCACGTCTGATAACCTTTACCTAGATGACGGTTCACCTTTTGTTAGAGCCTCTCGAACGTTCCTACCAAAGCTGTTTCCCATTTTAAAAGGGGCCAGAGAAAACAATCCAGGTTAGAAAAGGGGAAGCATACAGACGAGCTGACTGGAATCTACGTGGCTGATATGACTTATCTGACAGCTGTGCAATGATGTATCGATCGAATGCTGTGATAAAGGTAGCTACGCTCAATATTTGAGTTCTCCGCAGCCAGGCTTGGGCTGCAAGGTAAAGAATTGAGGCTATATTCAAATGTCAGCAAAATCATCCTCAGCTGTGACAGCAGGATTAAACACAATATACTTTATGGAAATTGGCTCCGTTTTTGACACGTACGCTGCGTTCCGAAACATAGTGAGCTGTCTGTATGCTGCCTCATAAGATACCTCATTTTGGCCGAATTCCAAGTCAGCGTCACGTATATCCTTTATATGGACACGACAAACCAGAATGCACTATGATAAGCTCTGTGGAGAAAAAAGAAAATCAGATGACGAGTCAGTAAAACATGTAATTTGTACAATAGTGAGAAGTTGGATAGATATAAAATAGACTATTTTAGAATGTTTTTGTATTTTCTGTGTAAATTCATGGTGCGTTCAAGTCATATCGGAAAGATCGTATTTATGTATTCGGCACATATGAACGGCACCATAAAGTTAAAATTATGATAAAGTTAAAATTATGAGTCGAAAACTAAGGATTTTTTTTTGTCGTTCCAAACCTGTAAGACCTTCGTTCATCTTCACAACACAAATTAAGATATTTTTGATGAAATCTGGGAGCTTTCCGACCCTCCATAAAGCAATGCAACTGAAATATTCAAGGCCCAGAAAGGTAGTACGGACATCGTTAATCATAATTTTATGAAGCTACGAGAATAGTTTTTGGGTGCAAAGAAACTACAAAAACTTTATTCAACAATGTCTTCTCTTCCGTGTCAGTCTTCACAGCGCATTCACAAGAGAAACACGACATATGCGTGTGATGCTGATGATGCAGGAGACGGCATTCTGACGAAAAACGTCCATCTCTCTTCATAAAATTAATGTTAATCCACTGATGTCACATGGGCTATTTTAATGATGTCTTTACTAACTTTCTGGGCATTGAACGTGGTAGTTGCATTGCTGTCTATGCAGGGTCAGAAAGCTTTCATGCAAAATATCTTAATTTGTGTTCTGAAGATGAACGAAGGTCTTACCAGTTTTGAACAACATGAGGGAGAATAGTTTTTTATCCTTTCTATCCTACAACTTTTCAAATGTTTGAATGACACAATTGCTAGATCTTTCCAAATCAGTCACTTAAGAGGTAACATTTCAGTAAGGATACTACATTAAAAGGAAGCTGCCATATGAAGCAGTGAAGTTCAGCAGGGTTTGGAACAGAGCCATAATTTTGTGTATGCGTGAAATAGAATCTCTCTTAAAAATGAAGTGGTTACTAGGTGTTTTTGGGTCACGCATTCTGTTCTCATTTTGGGCAATTTGTTTGGGCATTTAACATGGAATGGTCCAATTACTCTGATGTTAATGCAGATAATGTCAACAGAATTAAGTTATGGGTGCATAACTGTGCATAAAATTGGCATTTTGGCCCTTGAAAAAATTATAAAAAAGAGTAAAAACAGTAAATGTGTTGGGTGGTTGGTTTTACTGACATATTTTTCCAGGCAAGAGTATTCTTTTTGATTTGTCAAAAATGACTTATGACAGACCATCTGAAGTCAGAGTCAGGAGTAACTGCAAACCACAAAAATATATTAGAGTATGTCTACTCGGATGTATCCAAATGCCTTGAAACCTATTTTCAAATAATGATGCAGCCATCAACATTTACAAACATGCTGCTCAGCAAGTGTCTTTATCACTCAAGACATCTGCAGTTTTTGCTTATAAAGTTATTTTCGTAATAAGAACTAAGACAACATAAAACCTTAAAGGCGCTGTAAGCCATTTTAGCCATTTTGCAGACTTCTGCCATTTTGATAGCTTAAAAAAAAACAAGGTTTTTTTCAAACTCCTGGCCTATAAAGACTTTTCAGAAATCCTTAATGTGAAAAATGATCATAGAAGGTGTTTATGATTGGCTGGAAAAGTGCAGGATACTTACCTGATTCTTTTTGCTATGTTAAGAGGCAGGTGTGAACTCTCAGGACACCAAATTCAGTCATATTCAGTTGATTGGTGGAATATATTTGACAAGAAAATGTAAAATATGAATTTTCTACTAAAAATGTCATGTTTAGTTTTTTGCCATTTCTCTGAAATTGTGAAATTTAGCAGTGATTTCTGAGTGAAAATTGTTGGTGTAAATCCCACATCATTTTTTTTTTTTTTCAGTAGTGGTATGCAACTCCCTCCAAATATGCACCTTTAATACATCCAGAAAACCTAGCAAGGTTTTCAACACAGCAAATGGTGGTGAATTAATGTGAGTCAATGTCACATTTTTAAAGGTCCAAAAGTCTGAAAACACTAGTAAAATGGCATCTATTTTGCATTTTTTTTAATGGGAACAAGGAAATTTGACCTTTTGTACAGAAGAGTCAACATGGTCAATGTCACAAATAAGCATTTACATTAGCATTTGCATCTGTGAAAATGGCCTAGCAAAGATAACATTTGATTAGTGACCTAGACATAGTACAGAATCTTAATTATTTCTGTTGAATTTTATGTCATTGTGTTTTTGTTTCTTAAAATCCTAAAACTTTGTTAATTCCTGTTATTATAAAGGGAAAAAATGCAGATTTTCAATACAGACTTTTGGATTGAACTGTGTATCAGTTGTTCTTATATCACTACTTATGTTTCAGTTTAAATACAAAATAACAGTAACGTCATCAACCACGCAGTCTTCACATTTATCGCACATTAGTTCCTGGATGAAAGTAGAAAAGGTGACAAATGTCAAACAGCGTTTTGTCCAATGTCACCTGTTCCCCTTTCATTACCGCTTAGCATGTCGTGGCCACGCTGTGATGAGAGCGTCTGCATTTGCCCCATGCCGTGACCACAAATCTGCCAGGGAACGTTCTGGCGAGCAGAGCCTGTCGGAGAATAATGCGCAAGCCGTGAGAGGGAGGAGGGAACGAGTCCGAATGAATTACCTGAGCCCTCAAAGAAGGAGGAGGGGGAAAAAAAGCCACTGACTTCATCAATCAATCACAATCAACTAATTGCAGGGCTGGCACATTCAAATCATAGCGCAGCTGGAGGTTAATGAAAATTGCACCTTGCTGTGACATAACATCTGATCTTGTTAAATAAGAGCGTGAAGCACGAGTTGGGGAGAGGATAGAAGAAAATCCTAACTGTCTGTCAAAGAGGGATCAGACACCTTCTACATAGCGCCTTCCGAGTTTAATCAGCCTGACAAACCTTTTCAATTCTGCCAGTCGCGAGTCGCTGAAGTCGAGCGGAAGGAAGAGAGCCGCTGACCTTGGAAAACTACGTGCACTCCGTTTGAGCCATTTGAGGTTCGACTTGCAAGGATTTCAGCTGGAACTGAGGGGAAGGGTTGTGTGTGTTGTCGAATCTGGATTTCCCCAGGGAAGCAAAATATCTGGAGGCGTACACGGTACATACTGCACACTGAATGCAGCGAGACAGCTTGAGAAGAATGGAGGCAGGATGAGCTGAAAAGATGTTGTCAGGAGGAAGAATGTGGCTTTGAGTAAATGAATGGCTTGTGGCTCATTTGATCGTACTTATATTGCAAGTGCATTAACTAAACCAATCCCTATTGAATGATTTATCCATCACATTTATGTGGTTTCACCTTCGTGTATTGGGATTGATGACCATATTTGGACCATATATCTTCTCTCACAATAGCTGTAAATAATGCAACCGAGGCTCATTGGGAAAATGTAACGGCTAAGACATTTCTGAGAAATAATATGTTGCTATTTGCACGTATCATGGCACTTTCGAAGTGCCCAGTAGGTGGCGCTAAAAATGTAGTTTTAACTATGTTATTGTGTTGGTTGTGAACATGGCTGTTCAGAAATTAAATGCCCAGTAAGTGGCACTAAAATTTTTAAAAATATAGTTCCACCTACACCCGACCAGTACGAACAAAAGGAAATGTAAGATAAAAATGCATTTTCTCAAACAACCATGCCATTAAAGCTTGGTTTTACGAAGTCTTTAAGTTTTTTGTTTGTTTGTTTGTTTTTTTTCTTTTTTTATCATGACTCCTGTTTCACGGGACTTGTACCAGGTGTGCTACTGAGCAAGTTTACTTCACAAGTTTACATCAGAAAAGCCATACATATGGAGCTGATTATGTGATACAAATATCAATATGTATTAGTTTACTGTCATAATTTGTGTGAAAAGAAATAAAAGTTCTGCCACTAGTGTTAATTTCAGCTGAAAACTGAATTGTAAGTATAGGTACATTTTTGGAGAAATCCAGAAAAAGGCGCGTTTTCCCAGTGAGCATATGTTGGAATGATGCCTGTTATTTAGCACTTTAGCTGCTGCGTGAACATTGTTAGCTACATTAAGGGAGGCTGGCATGTCCATTAAAAATGCCATTTTCTGTGACTCCCTAAAGCCACCATCGCTCTAAATGCACTACTGGTTGTTTTAATATCAATAATTAACCATTTCTGAGGATTTCCCAGGTAACGTCATTGCAAATGAGCTTCGTAAACTGACCGTTATTTAATGGCCCAATTACAGATGGTTAATACATTTTCGGGATAGTCGGCATGGGCGATGATGGTATTTACGATGCCATTAAGTGCCTCTGTAATTCCATCATTAAGCTGTTCATTATGTAAAGACTGTGGTTTAATCTCTTAGGGGGCACCAATCACCACTGAGCTCTATTAAACCCTGCCGCCCAGTGATTGCCGCAGACCAGGCCTCAGTCGATGATAGGCTCCAAATTTCCCAGCACAATGCCATCATCACTAACTGCACAAAGGGAACAAGATTACGAAGTGCTGTGTAGGTCATATCAAGTGCACGGACTGAAATTAGGAGCTGTTTGCGAGTGTAAAGTTCATGCAATTTAATTCAGTTGTGCCGTTAAATGGCTGTATTCTCCATGCCTTGGGTTGCTCAAGCTATCGTGGCAAGAATTTTGTACTATCAGACTTCACACAGCTGTATGCTTGCACTGAGGTTTGGTCACAAGGGAATCTTTTGTACTTGTGTTTTGAATCTGAGCCATAAAGCAGTGAGATTTGTGAGAGAGACATGTGATATTTCAAATGCAGCATTTGTTTTCTGCAGGCTTTTTGAAGAAAGTGGATGCCTTGTTCCACAAGAGTATCCTAAGATGACTTCTTCTGGCCGTATTTCAATGCAGACTTTAAGTTGAGTCATAAATATTGTAACTCTGGGATGGTAGATTTAGTGACAGACAACTAAAGAGAAGCTAAAGCTCATTTGAGGTAAATTAATAATTTGTTAGATACCATGCACGGATAAATCATTAATCAAAGCATGTTCATTCAGTGGTTTAAATATTGCCATTGTTGGTTTACAGTATATTGGTTTATATTGGCTACTTCACAACTGAGTTTACTGTCAGGATCTTGCCACTCCCTTCTAGTCTTTGTTTTACATCCCTTGTTGCCTATTCTCTGTGTTTTTGTTCTTTCTGTGAAGTCTGTCTGTTTGGTTGGTCATATTTGATTCTTTTTAGTCTTCCTGGATTTATCTTGCACTGTTATTTTTTTTTTCCTTTCTGAGTTTTATGTGCTGAAGATCCAGATCTTGATCCAGTGATTACTGAGCTTTTGGGTTTTGTTCCCCTGTTTTAAAAAAACGTCTTGTTTTGACTCAAACAAGTCGTAATATTGACTACCTATCTCATAAATACAGTAGGAGCTTCACAGGTACACTGATGAAAGAGGTGTATACAATCCCAGAATGCATTGCGAGAAGCTTGCTAGGGGGGAAATTGCAAGATGACAGGTGAAAGTACCCAATATCATTATGTGTGCTATATAAAGGCTATTTATGCCGTCAGAGTGAGAGACCAAACAACTGATAAAACTTATATCAATTGTCACAATAATTCACAAGTAATCCACACAGGTTCATCAGTTAACTTGTGAAACAAAAAGTTGTTTTTTTGTAATAAGTCCATAATTAAAGCATTTTAACTTTAAATTGTCGCTTCTGGCCAAAATATGAGTCCATAATCCATAATAATGCTTTCTGAAGAGAAAAAGTCCATCATCTGTTGTCCTCTTACATCAAAATCATCATTTTTATTTTTTTTTTTGGAGTGAACTATTTCTTCAAAGAACAGCAACGACAAACTGTTCGTATACGTTAGTGTTCACATCAGAAATGAAGTATACTTTGGGCATTAGAAGTCATTTGTATTATCTGACTTTATCCAGCTGCATGCTTTTATTTTGGCACTAGTCAATCTTTTGCAATATGCTATTTTGAATCTGAGCCATAAAGTGGTTTGTGAGATTTCAAACGCAGCATTTGTTTTCCACATGCCTTTTGAAGAACGTAGCAGTGGGTAAGAAAAAACGTAAGCAAAGGCAAAAAGCAAATGCCATCGCTATCTTAGTCAGATTAGGAATTTGACGCTCAGGGTAAAGACATCTTCAACAATTTCATCTCCTTTTGTGCTATCTGTGGTACTGCTTGTTTTGGGCAGTCCGTCAGTCAGGTATGAGACAGCTGTCAAAGGATGAAGATACTCACACTTTTTTCCAAGTATTGGCAGCAGATTCAGGCGACACGCTGCTCCCCAGAGCCTCCAGACTGACAGGTTTCTTTCGCTTTGGTTTCCAGTCCTTAGTTCCTTCTCTGACTCTGCTTTTATATCTGTATCCTGCTGCCATCCTTTCACTTTTGCCTTGGTTGGAGTCCTGCAGATAATGTACTGCTTCAAACTTTGGAGAGTGTCAGTATGTGAGGGTGTTTGCAAGGTTTGCAGATCTCCAAAGTGTGATGCACTGAGATTGAGTGCTAGGACTGTCTGCTGTAATATGTTTACTTCAAAATAGAGGCCCAAAACTGTGGAATAAGCACAATATAGTATGTAGATGTTAAAAACTGGTTTTCAGTTCATGCATACTACCTGCTTTTAAAATGTTATTGAGATGATGAAGATGCAAAAATTTTGTGTATTACAGAGAGTAGCAAAAATCCTTATATGGGGGATTGTTTGTGAAATAAATAAATAAATAAATAAACTAGTGAGACTATGCTAGTCAGCTAACTTCTGGTGGCTAGCAGGGTAACCTGGTTTACTTAAATGGACTAGAAGTACCCTTACAAAAATTAACCATGGTTTTATTAGTAAAAGTGTAGAAACCAATACCATGGTTAATGGTTAGTGTAGCAAAAACCATGGTTAATTTGTGGTTACCATGGTTTAACTATAGTACTAATAATGTTTTTAGTTTTATTTGTAGTTAAACCATGGTTAATTTTTTTGTAAGGGTAACTACTGTAGCATAAACCTGTCTAGACCAAAATGGAACCTCATCGGAACCCGATCCATACATTTTATTTTGTCTGTAAAATCTTTCTGGGTGCTTAAATTTAATATCTCTCAGAACATTTATCAAAATGGCTAAACATATTGGCTCTTTTTATTCCATTAATCAAAACAAACAAACTAGCCTACTATGTTATCGTTAGCAGACTACACATGTGGAGCGCAGTGAAGTAAAGCCTGTTGGTTTGCTTCACGAATTCTTACATTTCTTTATTTTGTCTGTAAAATCTTTCTGGGTGCTTAGATTTAATATCTCACAGAACTTTTATGAAAATGTGTAAACATATTGGGTTGTTTTACTTCACACAACTGTAAAAAAGTTAGCAGACTGCACATGTGGTGTGGGACTCCATGAAGTGAAGCCTGTTGCTTTTATCAAAATGTCTAATCAATTTGAGTCATTTCTCTTCACACATTGATAGAAGCAATGAAACAATATAGTTACCATGCTATGCTAACTCGTTAAAGTTAGTAGAAGACACGTGTGGTGTGCAACTCAATGAAGTGAAACCTTCTTGTTTGCTTTATCGATCTTAATATTATTTGCGTTTCTAGATTTAATATCTCACAGAACATTTATCAAAATGTCTAAACATATTGGCTCTTTTTATTCCATAAATCAAAATAAAACAAACTAGCCTACTATGCTAACGTTAGCAGACTACTGTGGAGCTCTGTGAGGTGTAGCATGTTGTTTGCTTTATGGTTTCTTACATTTCTTTATTTTCCCTGTAAATCACTTCTGCATACTTAGATTTAATATCTCTCAGAAAATGTCTAAACATATTGGCTCTTTTTCATACATTAGAACAAGTAAATTAGTCTAGTAACAGACTGCACGTGTCAGACTCAGTGAAGTGAAGCCTGTTACAGATTCATAAATTTAATTTCAACAGTTTGTTATTAAAATCTTTTTTTGCATTCTTAGAATTCACATTTCACAGAACTGGAAATATGAAACATATTGAGTCATTTCATTTCACACAGCAGTAAACAAAAAATAGCCTATATGCTAAGTGAACCTGTTAAAGTTAACAGACTGCACATGTGGTGGACTCAATGAAGTGGAACCTGTTGGTTTGCTTTATGGATCTTTACATTATTTTGTCTGTAAAATCTTTTTTGTGGTTCTTAGATTTAACATCTCACAGAAGTCCTATAAATGTCCAAACATATTGGCTGTTTTTATACCACACAACAAATGAGCCTACTATGCTAAAGTTAGCAGAAGGCACATATGGTGTGGAGCTCAATAAAATGAAGCCTGTTGGTTTGTTTTATGTTTCTTGACATTTCTTTATTTTGTCTGAAATATCTTTTTTGGGATCTTAGTTTTCACATCTCACTTAACTTTTATCAAAATGTCCAAAAATTTATGTTCTTTTTATTCCACACAACAAAACAAACAAACTAGCCTGCTAAAGTTAGCATAAGGCACATGTGGTTTAGGACTCACCCCACTGAAGTGAAGCAAAGCACCAAACCAAAAACAATTAACTGAAGGAGAAATGAATCAAATCACGTTCTTTTAGCCACAAATGCTAAACGTCTCCTGCAGCTCAACTGATAAGGCTTTGCGCTAGCAACACCAAGGTCATGGGATCCATTCCCAGAGAACAAACATGCTGATAATATCTATACCTTGAATGCATTGTAAGTCTCTTTGGATTACAGTGCCTGCCACATGCATAAATGTATTGTAAACATACTTTTCTCTGTCAACAGCTACTAACACCAAACACTTGATATGATTGTATAGTTGCGGCATGTTTGTTGAATTTCTGCTTATTCTGTTGCTGTGGTGGAACCTGATCCTACATGGTTTTGTGTACTGGTCTGTCTTGTCAAGTTTAGCATTAGGCCATGAGTGATTATTGTTATTGTAAACTGAATAAGACAGCTTGGTTACGAATATCTGGTTTTTGTCAGCAAAACTATGATGCTTACCTAAAGAAGATATGTTGTATTTTATGTGCTTTTTTTGCATATGTACTGTAAATAGGCTCATTAGTTCATCATTTTTATCTCTGGAGTATTGGACAGATGTGCACATCACTTTTCTGTCAGTTTTGTTCCACTCACTGAAAACCATGTGTTGGTTTAAAAACATGAATTTGAGTCCTTAGTAATGTATAGAACATCAAAATACCTCAAGTCTGTTTACAGTAGGGTACAGTGGGCTACAAACCCTCCTTATGGAAAATTGATTGTTTTTTTTTGGTAACACTTTATTTCGAGTCCACTTTAGACATTCTACTAACAGTAAGTAACTTTGCAACTACATGTCAACTAGCAGTCATTAGAGTGTTAGTAGAGTATCTGCTTAATAACTTCTAATACTTTATTTTGATGGGCCCACAACATACAACATACTGAGTATGAGAAACTTTGCAAGTATATGTCAACTTATTCTACTAACCCTAAACCTACCCTACTGAGAATTAGTAGACATGTAGTTACAAAGTTACTTATAAAATGTCTAAAGTGGACTATCAAAATAAAGTGTAACCTTTATTTTTATTAAACACTGATGGAGTAAGAGTGTCATTTTATATTTTTATTAGTATTTTTAATTTTTGAATTAGCATTAATTTTCAGTTTCCATTATAATTTTACTGTAAGTTTAGTAAGTTTGTTTTATTGTAGTTAACATTTCTATTTAGCTTTCATTTATTTTATTTCAGTTTTAGGTTTTCACAATTTTAGTAGCTACTTCAACTTGAAAGAAAATTAGAAATGGTGATTTGGCCACCAGAGCTTGGTATTTACTGATTAAATGTAATCAGATTCCAAAAATTAAGTACTTGTAATTAGAGTATATTACATTTTAAAATGATCATAATCAGATTACAGTTACTTTTTATGGATTACATGATTACATATTCAGACAATGGTAGTAAATTATTAATAATTTATTCATTCTCCATAATTCTTTTTCTCTCTCTCTTTTAAAATGTTCTTTTTAAAAATCTTACTGTGTGTCATACATTACCTTTGACTCTATTCACAAATGTTGTTTAAATAAATTTGGAATATCACTATTTTGGAATATCAATAATTTAAGAACACATTCACATATTTACAGTTCTGTGATTAATGGTCGCACTGACATGCAGGTAAACAAATAAAATATTTATATTTTATTTATTTATTTATTAAATATTTATATATTTTTAGTGTTCAAGTGTTTATTTTTTTTACATTCTTATGATTTCATTAATTATTAGCTTTTTATCAACTCACTATTCACTCACTCTCAACTCACTAATATCAAGTGTATAGCGTTAGTTCTGGCAGGTCACGTTAGTCAAGCTTGCATCAGTTAACTCTCAGCTGATCCACATCTACCTATAGGAATACGTCTGCTATCACATGCACTCATATATATATATATATATATATATATATATATAAGGTCCTTCAGTATTATCAGCAGCTAATTACCCTCCTCCATCCCCAGCTCCTCCTCTCGTCCAGTCAGGATTCGATCTTCTGATTCCCCTTTAAATCAAACTAATTTCTAAAATGTTTACATTAAATTATTGAACTTAAATGATATCCACAATACATTTATGTTGGTTCTGTTCTGTTTTCTCAGTTTAGTTGATGTTGGACATTTAATTGTTCATGCCCATTTCTTCCATTTTTACGTTTAGATTACTTTTCCTGTCATCTAACACTCAAAAGTTAATCTTTAAAAACACTAATGATTTAATAATTAAAAATCAATATCCATTATAGTACAATATCCAAATTCACTTGTAGCAATTAAAAAGATTGATTTTTATTTTTATTGTGTTATTTAAACAGTATAGAAATGTTTCATATTGGCTATTTATTGGATCTCAGTTACTCAAAATATGTGTGTTATTAGAAAAAACCTGCCCATGATTTCTGTTTTTTGGAGAAAGATCTTATTTCCAATACATTCATCATGCTCATTCAATATGACTTCTTATCTGCCTTACAGTCATCATTGCATGAGAAAGCAACTGACGGCGTTTCCAATATTGTCCTGAATTTCTTGCTCTCGTTTGTTTGCTCCGATAACAGCTCTCTATTTTCCCTCCGAGATGGGCTTATCGTAGCCAGGTTGTTTGCAGATGAGGTAAAGCTGGGAGAGAGATCAAATACTGCTCCAGGATCTCCAGTGGCCACATTTACTAATTACTAAATGTCTCGCCAGCGTTGTGTCGAAACATGCAAACAAACGGATTACGAAACGGCGAGGTGAACAAATGAAAGTTTTCTAATCCCAGTTATGTCACAATTACATCTGGCGAAAAGTGAAAATGCATCAGAAAATTCTGATTTGCGGAGCGGTAGCGTAGAGGATAAAGTAGCCGTCTCTATACTGGAATTAGATAAGATCGGTTAAAGCTTTCCATTAGGGCTGTGTGGACCGCAAGAGATAGCGCACAACGTCGCCAGCTGAGGGAAAAACCAAAGCCAGCCTTTCCGGAGGCGAGCAATGAGCTATTGGAAGTGGATTGGAAAAAGAGCACGGGAGCTCATCCAAAGGAGGCCGTGCAATTTGCGATTCTCAAGAACCCTCTCTAAATTGAACCTCATCTCCGACTGCAAATGTCAAATTATAGCGATATCCTCTCATCTGCACAGCTTCTTTTTCATGTCCAAGTATAGCGTGCGGCCCCTCGCGCTCCCTCGCTCCTTGTTTCCCTCTCCTTGTCAAGAGCAGCCTTTTTTGGCTCTTTGTTCTTTCTGGTTCAAAAAGCTCAGCCCCACTGAGCATCAGCAGGGATTGCTCCCAGCAAAATCAACTTTTTTTTTAGAGTAAAAAAAGAGAAATCTCCATTGTCCTGAGAGACATGCCCACATGCATTCTGACTAAAATCCACAACATGTTACAGCAAGTAAACAAGCATGCGGACTTTTGATTGGAAACACTCAGCTGAATTTATGAAGGCGGATTAAAAAAAAAAAAAAGTTGTGCTGAACTACTTGACTAAAAAAGAATTAGACAAGAAACTTGAGGCTTATTAAAACCGACTAATCAAAATGTGTACAGTACATACTGTTTGCAAAAGATATTAATATAGAAGGGTTAGATTTAAAAAAATTGCATAAAAATAAATTTAAGTTATTAGTTGTACTGTTTGTATTTATGTAGTTTTTTACCATTTTTATTCAAATTTAAAATTAATGACTAAAAAATTATTATTTTAAATATTTTTAAGTAACAGATATCATATATGCTGTTGCATTGTATGACATTTTACAACCTGAACTAACCTCAATTTGTCATAAAAAGGTAAAATTATTTGATATTAAATCTATGATATTTCCCGTTTCATGTTTATATGTCTAAATTTGTGATATTTCCTATTTTGTGGTGTGTTTTCTTTTTTTCTGCATGTTGGTTGCACCACATGACTTCAACATGACAATGACAATTCAATTTTTTCCAAGAATTTTATTTTTCTTAAATTGGATTTTTTGCTTCATGATTGTATCAGGATCCCAATATTGTTGACTTTATACAACAAATAAATGAAATAACTAAATTAAGAATTTAAAAATATTTTAAAAATGAAAAAAAAAAAAAAAAGTTACTGTATATATAAAGTGCATTTTATATATATTTAAATTCACAGTTTTTAAAATTTTGGGGCACAAATCAGTTTGTCTCATAAATATTAATTATGTGGAATGACGAAATTAATATGGTTTAGTGATTTACTGAAAAAGTATGTTTGCTGCCTATTATTATTATTATTATTAATAATAATAAAACCGTCATCTCTCGTTATAATTTTCTAACAGTTGCTCAGTTTGAGAGCTCAGCCTGAATTGGAACCCATAAAAGATCAGACAAGAAAGTTGTGTGTAGTCAAATGTTTCGACTCTTGTAATCTTTCACATTGTGTGACCAGCAAACTTCACAAAAACCTTCTCCTGAACCCCGAACGTATGTGTCCTACAAAACCAAATCTCCTGAGCCGCGATAAGCACGGCCTGTGGAGTTTGGTACTGTGCACACAACTGTGTCCAAACCTATTACCACTGAGCTCCACATCCCCTCTCCCCAGAAGGCACCATCTTACTGTGTTTCCCCTTCTCACTAATAGAGACAAGCTGTCCTGATACTCCAGCTATCCTATTTTCAGCTGTTATGGATGACAGAGCACTCAAATGCAAAATCAAGTTCACAAACTCCTTTACATTTCCACAAAGTACAAGACAGGAAAAATATTGCAAGTTTTATTGCAAGAAATATTTTGCAGTATTAAAGTATTGTTTGTTTGTTTGTGTATATATACATATACACATTAGCAGTCAAATGTTATTTAATAATTAACATTTTTATGCATTTGAAAGAAGTCTCTTGAAAGCTGATTTTTTTATTATTATTATTTGTGACGCTGGACTACAAAACCAGTCATAAGGGTCAATATTTTGAAACTGAGATTTATTCATCAAAACATCTGAAAAGCTGAATAAATAAGCTTTCCATTGATGTATGGTTTGTTACACTGTAAAAAAAAAAAAAATAGTTGTTTCAACTTAAAATAATTTGTTACCCCGCTGACTTAAATTTTTTTGTTTATTCAACTAAAATATTCCAGTTGTCCCTTAAATTAACATTGAGTAACTTAAAATTTCAAGTTGACTAAACTAAAAATTTTAAGTCAGTGGGGTAACAAATTATTTTAAGTTGAAACAACGTTTTGGAACAATTTGCAAAAATAATTTGCGAAAAAATCAAAATACTGAGAAAATCGCCTTTAAAGTTGTCCAAATGAAGTCCTTAGCAATGCAGATTAATAATAAAGATTAAAGTTTTGATATATTTACAGTAGGAAATTTACAAAATATCTTCAGGGAACATGATCTTTACTTAAAATCCTAATGATTTTTGGCTTAAAAGAAAAATCGATAATTTTGACCCATACAATGTATTTTTGGCTATATAATGAAAACATTATTGTTGTGCCATATTATTACTATTTAAAATAGCCGTATTTTATTTTAATATATTTTAAAATGCAATTTACTCCTTTGATGGAAAGCTGAATTTTCAGCGGTCATTACTCAGTTATTAAAAGTTATTATCGGTACTCAGTGATTTACTTCTTAATATTTTTGTGGAACCAGCAAAACCTTTTTTTGTTTGTTTGTTTTTACTGGATTCAGCAATAGAAAGTTCAGAAGAGCAGAATTGATTTGAAATAGAAATCTTTTTAACATATAAATGTCTTTACTGCCAAATTTAGTCAATTTAATGCATCTGGATAAAAGTATGAACTGCATTGTTTTATTTATTTGTTTGTTTGTTTGTTTGTTTATCCATCCATCCATCCAAAAGAGCAATGATAGTCCACAAAAATATTAAGCAGCACAACTTTTTTTAACATTAATGATAAGAAATCAGCAAATCAGCATGTTCGAATTACTTCTGAAGGATCATGTGACACTGAAGAATGGAGTAACGATGCTGAAAATTTAGCTTTTCATCACAGGAATAAATTGAATTTTAAAATAAATTTAAATAAAAAAACAGTTATTTTAAATTGTAATAATAATTTATAATATTACTATTTTTGCTATCTTTTTAATCAAATAAATGCAGCCTTAGTGAGCATTAAAGACATGCCCCCCCCCCCCCAAAAAAATTCATAATCATTCATAATAACTGCTAGTTTTTGCAAAACCATTTGGAAGCTAGTGGCAGACAAATCACACTTTTCGCTTGTAATAATGAGTTATATTTGTTGTTTGGTCACTATAGAAAGAAATAAACATGTTGAAAGCATTTATTAGTCGCGGTCTTTTCTCATTTCCTTGGACTCCAAAGTGAAAATGAAAATGAGATAAAATGCAATTTGCACACCAAACATCATTACATTTTGGGGGCAAATATCTCATTTCAAGGGTATCCTTCCTTTTCTCCCCTGAACATGCTTGTACAAATTAATGTTATCTATTTTGGATTGTTTTGTAACTACCGTTCCCAGGATCCATTCCTTGGGGGGATTGAAATAGGCACACGACCACAGCCAGAATCCCAGATAAGGAATTTTCGGAGCCGGTAGCCATCGGTGTTCAATTTCTGCAAGAAGAAACAGTAATCAAATTCTTATCAAACAGACTCCAGGGCTTAAAGACACCGGAAATCACTGGCAGAGAAAATGAGATGGATGTGGCACCATTTGTCACATTACATCTGAGGTGGTAAAAGGTGAGATGGCTTGTGTTGTTTTGTCATTTCCCCACTTACAGCACTGAGTGCCGAGATACTGAGCCAAACTACATAACCACCACATTAACAGCTGCTTATATAACCATTTGACTCTTCATCACGGGGTTATTTGACTTAAAAATGAAAGTTTTTATCATATATTCATCCACATGTCAATACAAACACCTATGACTGAATTTCCTCCATGGACCGCTAAAGGAGATATTTAGCAGAAATGTTCACGCAGCTCTTTTTACATTCAATGAATGTAAACAGTGACCAAAAAAGTGGTGCAACTTTTGCTCTGTATTGCATGAGATTCGAGGTCTGTCTTTTAAGAAGATTAGCTTTTATTTATTTATTTATTTATTAATATGTGCATACAAACATTTGGATATTTGGGGTTTTAATAGCTTAGTTGTATAGATAATTAAGAATTAATTCTTTAATGAGGACTGTTTATATTTTATTTAGATATATTCCTATTTATATATTTATGCAGACAGAATTAACTGAGACTGTTTTCATTCTTAGAATAATTTAATGAGGGTTGTTTATTTAGATTTATAATTATTTCAGTTGATTAAGAATAATAATTTAATAAGGTGCTATTTATGTAATTATTTTATATTTGTATTGCATATTTATACATTTAAGAAATTTAAGAAAATTGAGATTTTAATACTTGTGTAGAAAATTAAGATCTAATAAGAGATATTTGTTTTATTTACATTTATTTGCATTTATATAATGAGGGCTATTTTTATTTTTAAAAAAAATGTTTCCAGTTTTTATATATTTATGTAACTAGGATTATTCTACGTGTATAGGCCATTGCTTAATACATTTTTATTATTATTTTAGGATGCTTTAATAATGGTTATTCATTAATTAATTCATTCATTCATTCATGTTTTCACATTTATTTATATCTATATACTTAGGATTTTAACACTTATATACCTAATTTGTTAAGACTTTTTTTTCATTCTTAGAATAATTTAATTTGTACTAATTATTTTTATTTGTTAATATTCATGGGATATTTATACAGACAGAATTGACGTATATATATATATATATATATATATGTATATGTATATATATATATATATATATGCATTGATATATATATGCATTTATTAATGTATTAATATGATCATGCTTTTGGAATAATTTAATTTAAAGCAAACTCATATAGAACATCAGAATCAGGCTTTTGTGCGAGAAATTAATATCACAACACGGTGATGAAGCGCGTTATTCCGGCAGACTGATGAAAAGCCCTGGTGCTGCAGGAGAGCTGAGCTGAGCTGAGTGATTGTTCTGTCCATCTGTCAGTGGGGGAGGCTCTTCCAGCAGGCTTTATCTGGTTTTCATCAGAGCCGTCCAGCACCAATCCACGTTTGCTCTGACCCGCGCCGAAAAAAGCTGCTTCGCAGCTCTCAGATAGATCCCTCTCTGTCTTTAGCCAAACAAGAGCTCTCTTTCTGACAGCCCAGATTAAGTTAAAGCGACACCCGAGCCCGAATCCAGAAAAGTAGGTCTCTGTGTTTAAGGTGTCCCTTGTTTCATCAGGCAGAGCGGACGGAGAGGAACCTCCGCTGAGAGGTAATGAGTACTGGCTGTTTATCAATAACCTGAAGAGGGTTATGTGGCAGAACTGATAAAGGTGATTACCTCTTCAATACAACACCGGATGTTTGCCTCTCCTCACCACACCGAAAAGGTGGGAAAAAAAACACATCCTTGACCCCCTGTGCACTTTGTGTCTCTCAATTACCAGATCGAGAGCGTAAATAAGAGAAAATGAAACCCGCTGCACTACAGCAAGCAGCATGTAGGTGTTTAATGGCAGATTCCTCACATCAGTGAGTCATTACGTTTACTCATTAAAGTTTTTCTCATTTGAAAGCAGCGGATGCATTATGGGCATCCTCAACAAACCGATTAGCTGTTTGCATGCTAATACAGAAGATGTGTTAAAGGGATAGTTCACCCAAAAATTAAAAATACCCCATGGTTTACTCACCCTCAAGCCATCCTAAGTGTATATGACTTTCTTCTTTCAGACGAATACAGTCGTTATATTAAAATTATATTATTATATGCTGTGGCTCTACCAAGCTTTATAATGGCAGTGAATGGGTGCCGAGACTTTGAAGCCCAAAAAAGTGCATCCATCAATCATAAAAAGTGCTCCACATAGCTCTGGGGGGTTAATAAAGGCCTTCTGAAGTGAAGCGATGCGTTTATGTTAAAAAAAATCTATGTTTTGTTGGCACCGATAGCCTCGTGGTTAGTGCGCCGATATATAGCGTAGTTGTGCTCACAGCAACCTGAGTTCGATTCCCGTCTCGAGGTCCTTTTGATGATCCCACTCCCCTCTCTCTTCCCAATGGTTTCCTGTCATCTCTCTACTATCCTGTCCATTAAAGGCATAAAAGCCTGACAATATAACTCTAAAAAAAATCTATATTTTAAAATTTTATAATTCGTAATCTCTAGCTTCTGTTAACTGCCGTTCATGTGTTCCAGCGGATGGCGTAGGACATAGCGTAAGCTCCCTTGAGATGTGATGAACACAGAGGAGAGAGCAAAACAAAACACTGGTCATGAATTACAAATGCAAAGCGAGTATTTGTCAAGAAAAATGTCTTAGGATTTTGAAATAAGCCAGCCAAGAGGAGACTGTTTTTTCTTTGCTGTAAACAATACTTGGTTCTCACGAGACTAACATATTATCACCTATCTATGTTCTACGTCATCCGCTGGAGCTCTACTCTCTCTAGCAGAAGTTAGAGATTACAGTTTATAAAGTTTTAAATATGGATATTTTTTACACAAACACATTGATTTGCTTCAGAAGGCCTTTATTAACCCTCTGGAGCCATGTGGAGTATTTTTTATGACGGATGGATGCACTTTTTTGGGTTTCTAAATCTTGACCCCCATTCACTGCCATTATAAAGCTTGGAAGAGCCAGGATATTTTTTAATATAACTCAGACTGTATTGAAGAAGAAAGTCATATACACCTAGGACGGCTTGAGGGTGAGTAAATCATGGGGTAATTTTAATTTTTGAGTGAACTATCCCTTAAGGCCAGTACACACCAAGCCGACGGTCGGCTGACGGGCAGTTTTTGTTCGTCGGCCGACTAAGTTTTCTCAGTGTGTTCCGTACTGTCGGCTGAAGTTGGTCCTCGTCGGCTTGTTTTCGGCCGATTCGACATGTTGAATCGGCGTCGGAGCTCGTCGGTCAGTCGGGCTATCTGATCATTCTGATTGGCTGTTCAGCTGGCGAAACAGTGCGCGAGAAAAAACCCCAGAAGTGACGAAGTAAACGACGAAGTCAAGAGGGAACACACAGAACGCTCATCTTATTTGTTTGCATTTCTCATTCCGATACGTGATTATTTAAAAAAGATATGGCTGTCTGGAACGAGGCAAGTGAAGATGAATTGATTAGGCATTTCTTTTTAAGCAGGCGTAGAACGGACGTGCTACTTTGCCGTCGGGTGTTGAGCGTCGGCTTGGTGTGTCAGGGCAACTTTAGGAACCAGACACTGCTGACCCCGCAGTCTGCTTTCGTCGCCCCTAGTTCATCGACGTCAGCTTGGTGTGTACCGGGCTTTTAAAGCAAGAAACTACAGTGTTTTATTCAGAGGCCCAAACTGATTCATTCCAGTAAGGGTTCATCTTGAAATATTACTAACATAAAAGCTGTTCTTATGCTTACTTTAACAAAATGGTCAACCATGAGCTGAACGTGGACGTTAAGCCTTTTACTTGCAAAAAAAAAAAAAAAAAAAAAGTCTAAACTATTGAACAGATGACAGAAGGCTAGTAGTAGATTGTGTACAACAGGTTTTTCAGCAAAACTGATCATTTAGAGACCTTAGAAATTGGCATATCAAATATGACATAGTAGGCTTTTTCCACTTCAACAGTACTTATTTAACATACACTAAACTTTCCAGTTTTTTTTTTTTTTTTTTTTTTTTCCCCCCCATCTATTGTTATAGATGCTGCCGGACACAGAGGTAAGTGTTAACACAGTGGCTTTATTCAAAGGTTTGGTGCAAAGGATTCGTGCTGAAGGGATCGTGAGGTGAGTAATATCTTGAAGACGTGCGTTGTATCTTTTGATGTGATTCTGATCGTAGCTTTGTGATTCACAGGAGCACAGAATGGAACAGATGACTTGAACGGGATCACTGGAGACACAGACCACAGCGATGGACGATCTGGACATAGGAGAGACAACGGAGTGGAGAACAGGAGGCAAGTACAAACGGGTAAGCATTCAGAGGTTATACTCAACTAGCAAAGTCCGTTGGAGTAGTCCACGTAGGATCAACGCCTTGGCAGCATTGTGACTTCAAGATCGGACAATCGTGCTGGCTGTGAAGTGTGCTCTTATACAAGTCCTGATGATGGTGGTGATAAGGAGCAGGGGAGCATGATTAGTAATATGGTGCAGGTGAAAGTGGTAGGTGACGCTGGAGACGGGCCATTCTGTGACATTACCTCCCCCTCCCAGACGGCATGTCCCGCGCCGCAACAATACCGGGGAGGGGGGGAGGGCGCCCTGGATGTCGGTGGAGGACAAGGACACTAGGGAGGCATCCAGGGCGGAACCGGAGACCTCGGGAGGCCATGGCGGGACTGGAGGCTCGGGAGGCCATGGCGGGACTGGAGACTCGGGAGGCCATGGCGGGACTAGTTTGAGTTGGCTGGGATAACACAGGGAGTTCTGTGGCTTTGGCCTTCGGCCCAGCCACGCAGGCCAGGGATATACAGCCCCCCCCAAATTTTTTGGAATGTTCCCCTCTATAGCTTTAAACCATTCCGGAGGAGCGTGTCCAGTGGTGCACTCGGGAGGAACGAGCACTAGGGGGCGGTCCTCCAGAGCGGGCACTGTGGGGCACTCTGGAGGCGCGATCACTTGGGGGCACGGAGCTGGACGGAACCAGCGGAGGCTCAGGAGGGCTCTTATGAGGAGCAACGACTGACGGGCTTGCCATACTCTCAGGCGAAGGGCTTGCACGACAGGGAAAGAATTTCAGCGCTGACCTGACTGATGTTACTGATGGGTCCAATATTTTCGCCCCCAGGTCAGCGCTGTTGGAAACCCATTTCCGGGCTCGAGGGAACCTATAGATCGCCTCGGGCGGCGGAAGAGTCATCGCCGCGGGCGAGGCTCCGGCTCGGGGACGGAGACTCTCCAGACACCTGATTACTGCCTCTCTCCAGTTGAGGTCGGAGGTGTCGGGGAGCTCTAGCTGCTGGTGATAGGTGAGCCCGAGCCGGAGCAACATCTTGAGGGTTTCTCCTTCCAGGGAGCTGGCGAGGGCGAGGGGAACATACGCTCGCAGATAGTCCAGAGGGTCCCTGGTGGCGTGAGCTAACCAGATGAATTGTGCGTGTTCCCCCATATTCGGTGTAGGTCCGATCTTCTGTAACAGATGCTGCCGGACACAGAGGTAAGTGTTAACACAGTGGCTTTATTCAAAGGTTTGGTGCAGAGGATTCGTGCTGAAGGGATCGTGAGGTGAGTAATATCTTGAAGACGTGCGTTGTATCTTTTGATGTGATTCTGATCGTAGCTTTGTGATTCACAGGAGCACAGAATGGAACAGATGACTTGAACAGGATCACTGGAGACACAGACCACAGCGATGGACGATCTGGACATAGGAGAGACAACGGAGTGGAGAACAGGAGGTAAGCATAAACGGGTAAGCATTCAGAGGTTATACTCAACTAGCAAAGTCCATTGGAGTAGCGTCCACATAGGATCAACACCTTGGCAGCATTGTGACTTCAAGATCGGACAATCGTGCTGGCTGTGAAGTGTGCTCTTATACAAGTCATGATGATGGTGGTGATAAGGAGCAGGAGCGCATGATTAGTAATATGGTGCAGGTGAAAGTGATAGGTGACGCTGGAGACGGGCCATTCTGACACATCTATATTCTAAAGGGTTTTTACAGAGGGGGCTGTTCATATATAATTACCCTGATTTACATAAAATTTTATTCCTAAAAACATGGTGAAAATATACTTTTTTCAGGCTGTTGACAGTATTTTCTGATTTATGGAGTGATAAAAAGAGAAATCCAAAATCACCTCTAAAAGCCTTTAATATGTCAACATAATGGAACAAGAATTTTCAACCTGTTTTTGTCCAGTGTTCTGGAAAATTATGCAAATTAAGGCAAATTTAATTAGATAAAACCATATTTGCATATTTAAACTTAGCTTGTAATATAAAATAATTGTCTTAATTATACTGTGATTAATCAACTGGGGAAATATGGTCAAAATGTAACCCTGTTTTTTACCTGTGATGTCTTTAGAGATTTCTGAAATGAATAGCAAATGGGCCAACATGGCTTTGATTGTCCGTCACTTTGATGTGTAAGCCATTAATGCCAAGCAACTCTCAATTCATTACTATACAGGGTCCAAAAGTCTGAGACCACTGCTTAGTGACCAAAAAAATGGTGTGAAATCATAAATATTTCTTGTTGTTTTAAATTGTTCAGAATCCTTTCCATCTGTTTCTTGGTTTATTTTGACTTTGGATGCCAAATGTGGTCCAAGACTTGTTGTATATGAAAATAATGTGCAATTTCATTAGTGCTTGCCATGTTAGATAGAAGCATTATAATGTTGCTAGGCTTGTATGAAATATTGGAATATATGGTTTCCATAGCAACATATTACATACACCCTGAAGTGAAATGGTGGGGAAAAACGATTTCATTCATCATTATAGCTTCAGCATACAGAGGAAAAATGGGCGGCTAATATTTCAGAGCACTGATTTTGACTGTACGGGTCACCCTGAGTCTGGGAAACGACTGGGAAAATCAGGTTGTGTTGATCCATCGGCGCAGGTGAACACAGCCTCCGTCAAGCAGAATTTCAAGGGTACTTGAGCAAGAATTCACAATGCGCTGAATAATTAAAACAATTCTCTTATGATGCAAAACGAAAGATTTTTATCAGCCAGGAGAGTCTTCGGAGACTAGACAAAATCCACTTTGATACAAGGAAGGCTTGCATGTGTTTATTGATGTTCGTTAGGGAAAGCGTCACTTGTTATTCCTCACAGTTAGGGGTTTGTACACACCAGGTGTTTTTCTATTGATGTTTTGCCTGGCAGATGATAAAACAGCACAAAATAAATAAATAAATAAATAATACACAAGTCATATATAGGTTCTGTAGTATTATAGAAACTTGGCTTTGACTTGGGCCAGTACACATTCAACCAGATCACCATAACAAATGCATAATGGCTGAACTGAATGTTTTCCTTTATTTGTGTTTTCAGTAAGCCTTCAATAAAGAAGCTAACAGCTTAGTCTTTGTTTTTGTCATGTCTTGTCTTGTTTTTTGTGTTTTTGTTTTTTTGTATTGTTTTGTCTTGTCTTGTTTTTTTTTCTCGAATTTTCTTGTTTTTAGTTTAGTTTTCTTTTTTTGTTTTCTTTTGTCTCGTCTTGTTTTGTTTTGTTTTGCTTTGACTTTTCTTGTTTTAGTTTAGTTTAATATATATATATAATAATATATAATAAATATAATAAATATATATTTAAGTATGTTTTAGTTTACTATAAATGTTTGTCAGTACATTTGGCAGTACACTTTAACCATATTTCAAAGATAATATAAGTAATTATGAAATTACATATAAAGATATACTGAAGTCCTATTTAAGGGGGTCAAAAACACTTGAAGTTCAGCAAGTTTAATTTAATATAAAATTTAAATAATACATTTTCATTTTATTGCAGTTAACATGCAATTAAAGGGATACTCCACCCCAAAATGAAAATTGTCAATATTCACTTATAGCGCACGTATACGCACAATAGCGTATGCACTTTGCGTCCAGCGGATACTCTCCAAAATGGCGCTACGCTGACAGAGAGGAGACGAATTGTTGAATAAATGTCGTTATTTTCATTTTCTTTGCTTACAAAAAGTATTCTCGTCCCTTCATAATGTTCAGATTGAACCACTGATTGCAGATGGACTATTCTGACAATGCTTTTCATACTTTTATGGACCTTGACAGTGCAATTTACTATGCAGTCAATGGGACAGTCACAAGCCTCACGGTTTTCATCCAAAATATCTTAAATTGTGTTCCGAGGACGAACGAAGCTTTTACGGATTTGGAACAACATGGGGGTAAGTGAATATTGACAAAATTTTCATTTTGGGGTGGAGTATCCCTTTAAATGTCTGAAAGCATTACATTCAGTATATTATTTCTGTGTTCAGTACTGTTTTTAAAAGTGTACTGAAGTGTACTTCAGCAGGCATGACACCTTAGTATAGTGCTAACGGATTGAGAAAAGCTCTTTTCATTAGCCAGGGGAAAAAAATCACATTGCCTGGTTGTTTTTCATTCATTTTTGTTGAGGAAGGACCATATCGACAACTTCAGCACAAGCACCAATCGTTTTGTCCTCAGATAATGTAAAACTCCATCTTTGTATGTCATTTTAAGCTACTCAACCAGCCGCTTTCATTTCTGTTTTCTTTCAGTCAGTTTGAAAAGCAAAAGATTTGATTAGACTATAAACATCTGTGTCTGATTAGGATGTGAAATCCCTGGGTAGATTTTGTCTTGGCAGGTACAGTTCGCTTCTTGTGCGCTGAGGTCGTGGAGGCTCAAACAAATTGGTCTGATGGAAATCCAAAGACTTCCTCTTTCATTGACAAATGGATTTGGAAAGCTTGTTGGGGGAAATTGCAGGCAAGATTGGGCTTATCCTTCCTGGTTGTCTGTGGCTTGCTGAAAACAACCTACATGAGATCCCTGCTGAGATGGATTAGCTTCTTACTGCTTACGCTACATCAACCATTTTCAGAAAAATCATTTGAAACATTCAGTGCTAAGTTAATGCACTATCCATCCACACTCGCATCCACTAAATTGTTCACTCGTTGAATAATTTCTCTTCATTTTTTATCCAGAATTGCCTTTCAGGTGCAAATGGGAGTGAGCTGTTGTGGTTCTTCAGTAATCAAATAAAGAAGTGGTGGACAAAGACAAAGTCCCGCTTTATTTGTACCTGAGAAAATCGTTGCTCCTGGATTCTCTCCAACATTTCATTCCCTCGGCGTTCTCTTAGGATAAGAAAGTTCTAGGCTACTTTTTTCCCCCAACTAACCTAGATAGCGTTTACCGTTGTGCAAACCGGTGGGGGAAGCGAAAATAGTTTGGCTGACCATGCAGATATTCAGCCCTTATTCTCATTCAAGATCCAGCAACACGCTTTTCCACTGAGGAATCTGGAGCAGCATCAGAGCTTATTCAAATTCACAGGAAGGACAAGGCCAGCCCAGTTTTGAAAAAGGAGCTATTTGTTCACAATATACAATATTTCTCCCAGCGCTCCAGCTAGAGCTGCTGTGGCTTGCACATATTGGTGTCTTCTAGAATCGTTTAGCAAATTCATTTATGTAAATGATTATATTTTCGTAACCCAGGGCCGCTTTCAGTCTGTCGTCTGATGTATGTCTTGCAAGTCTTGGCTCGCATTACAAGCACTTTTCAAATATACGGCATAATTTGATATGCTTTTTTGCACCTGGTGTTATTTCAAATGGTAAAAGTGTCCTTGGTCTGATCCGTACATCTATTCAGAGGCCTATTAAATATGAAATTTATTTTTGTAGTAAACAAATCACAATTATTTGAATGATTTTATTCATTTTTAATTATATTTTGATGTCAAACTGTTAATATTTCAGTTTTGACTACCCCCTCCCCCCATCCCATTTGAAACAAAATAAAAATAGCCTAATTTATTATTATAATTTGTATTAATTATTATTAATTATTTATTATTTAATTTATTATTTAATTTAATTATAAATAAATAAATATTCTTAAATCAAGACACATTTACATAAGAAGCAAAACGACTTAATATATGAAGTTACATGTATCAGATATATTAAATATATCAAAATTAAGTGTTCAAGTGAGGAAAAAACTGAATTAAGATATTTTTCTTACCTTGTTATTTATTTATTTGTTTATCAAGTAAAGTGTCTTCATTCAAGAATGACTAGATATTAGTACTAGAAAACAAGACAAAAATACTAAGAAAATTAATTTTTGCAGTGTATGTACTGTTATGTGCTTGTTATGTGCTAGACTGTTATATTCTCATGATATTATGTCAAAATTGTTTAAAAAAAGAAAGAAAAAGAAGAAATGTTTAAAATAAAATGAACATTAAAATAATTTCTGAGCCAATATAAAACTGGCTTGATATTGTATCTCAATACTAAGGCAACGTGAATGTCTATGACTCATGAATATGTAACTAGATTTTCTAAAAAGGCCCAGTGATCACACTTCTAGGTAATTAATATTCATGAGCCAGCTAGGTGCAAATTACATCTTAAATTTGTGGGTTAAAAAAGCAGGCATATTTAATGCTACAAAAATATCCTAAATTCTGTTATTCATGATTCATATATATACAGTGCCATGAAAAGGTTTTTGCTCCCTTCCTGTTTTTTTGTTTTTTTTTTAATGGGAAAAAAGCTGTCCAAACCTGCCTTGCCCTATGTGAAAAAGTAATTGCCCCCTAAATCTAATAACTGGTTGTGCCACCCTTTGCAGCAACAACTCCAATCAAGCATTTGCGATAACTGGCAATGAGTCTTTCACATCGCTGTGGAGGAATTTTGACCCACTCTTCTTTGCAGAATTGTTTTAATTCAGCCACACTGGAGGGTTTGAGCATGAATGGACTGTTTAAGGTCATGCCACAGCATCTCAATCGGATTTAAGTCTGGACTTTGACTTGGCCACTCCAAAACCTTAATTTTGTTGAGCCATTCAGAGGTGGACTTGCTGGTGTGTTTGGGATCATTGTCCTGCTGCATAACCCAAGTGCGCTTGAGCTTGAGGTCACAAACTGATGGCCGGCCATTCTCCTTCAGGATTTTCTGATAGAGTATTGAATTCATGGTTCCATCAATTATTACAATTCATCCAGGTCCTGAAGCTGCAAAGCAGCCCCAGACCATCACACTACCACCAAAATGTTTGCCTGTTGGTATGATGTTCTTTTTATGAAATCCTGTGTTGGTTTTATGCCAGATGTAACCGGACACACACCTTTCAAAAAGTTCAGCTTTTGTCTCATCAGTCCACAGAATACTTGCTTAAAGGTCTTGGGGACAATCATAATATTTTTTGGCAAATGTGAGACAAGCCTTTTTGGGGTTTTTTTTTCATCAGCAGTGGCTTTTGCCTTGGAACTCTCACATGGATGGTGTTTTTGCTCAGTCTGTTTCTTATTGTTGAATCATGCAGCTCTTGGAGTAATTTTGGTAGGCCGGCCACTCCTGGGAAGGTTCACCACTGTTCCAAGTTTTCTCCATTTGTGGATAATGGCTCTGATCGTGGTTCGCTGGAGTCCCAAAGCCTTAGAAATGGCTTTATAACCCTTTCCAGGCTGATACATGTCAGCTATTTTGTTTCTCATCTGTTCTTGAATTTCTTTAGATCGCGGCATGATGTGTTACTCTTTGAGCATGCTTCACTTTGTCAGACAGGTTCTATTTAAGTGATTTCTTGATTCAACAGGTCTGGCAGTAATCAGGCCTGGGTTTGGCTAGTGAAATTTAACTCAGCTTTCTAAAATAATGTGGTTAATCACAGTTCTTTCATGATTTAACAGGAGGGGGCTGAAAGATGAGAGATTGAAAAACAAGCTAAAATGGCATGTTTGCAATTGCGTTTTTATGTCACATTCGCTTTTGTTCATACTATCAGGCAGGTTTAGGTGTAATGCAGATGGTACGTCATTTTAAAATGTCATTGTTATTGTTATTGTTATTGTGCCACTCAACAGACATTTCAAGTCATTTCAAAAACTGAGGTGACACGCACAAAACCAACGTCACATAAAACATACCATATGTACGTTCATCTTTTCTGAGGAAAAAACGAACACTCATTTAGCGCCACTCAGTGGACATTTCACATCGAATATGTAACGAAACGTACATGACGCTATGTATTTTTATGTCTTGTGAATAAGTTCCCACAGGTACGTTTTTGTCATGAGATCAGGTTGCATCCAACACACTCTCATCCATTCGTAACTATTTGATGTCTTGGTAAATTTGTGGCAAAATAACGTATTTAACGTTTTGGTGAATTGGTGGCAAATTCATAAGAATTTTTATCTTATTCATGCTTTTGTATGTTCCCACTGAGGTTAAGTTTTGAGGTAGACCTTCATGCTTAGTATTTTTCCCAAAAATCTAATTTTCGTATTAATCCAAATCTCTTAACTTTTAAAATAGTTACTTTTATCTAGGCTGTGTGCAATTTTCCCAACCTGCCCCAGCACAGGGATGGTTGGCACAGGTTTTGAGGTTGGTTGGCAGAATATTAAAAGGGTTTGGTTACAAGATGAAAGCAACAAACACTTCTTCTATGCTTTTATTAATCACGTCAATCACTTTTTTGGCTGCTTCGGTTGCCATTTGAGGCACTTTATATAGGCTGTTGAGTTACATGATAAAATGTGCTATAAATCTATCCAACCAACCCCAAACCCAATGTGTCTGCCATCCCAACTCACACTCTTTCATAAATAATATCAGATTCATCACGGTCTTCCAAATTGCATATGGAAATGTGCAAAGTTTCTCTAATTAAATCAGTTTTATTATGTACTTCAATTAAACCATTCAATTTAAATGAAAAAGATAATTAAACATTAACATAAATGAGCTGTTTAAAACAAAAAATATGATAAATATGAATCCGCTGCTTGTGTTTCTCTTTAGATGTCAGTCTTATATTTGATTTGTATTGCATTGGAACTCATTTGATGAGAAGCCCTGCAGCATTAAATGATCCTAGTTGACCGAGAGGATCAGATAAATCCTCGTGTTCAATAAACGTGCGTAAAGCGTCTTTCCCTGAAACGCAATCATCTTAACGGGCACATAAGCGCTGATCCTAATCCTAATGTTTGCTGCGCCGCCCCTGAAACGGCCCGGCTGCCAGCTTAATCTGCTATGAAAATCATTTTGACGCCTGACTTCATGTCTCTTCGCCTGGGCCAGGGTCACGGCTCTCTTGCTTGTTTATCTTTTTTATTGAACACGGCGTTTGCTGTCATCCATCTGACAGGCAGCTAATGGATGCTTTGATTCCACCTGTGATCCTGGAATTACACTGTTATCAAACAATCATTTATTGAATATAAAAGATGACAGTTTTATGTGCGCTCCAACACGGCAGTAACTTGAATCACGAAAGAAGCAAACAGATATTTTGTTGGGTTTTCTGTCCATACAATGAAAATTAATAGGCTCCACGATGGATTTATGGACCTTTCATTTTATTTTATTTTAAGCAGTTAACAGTTGTCATTTGTGTTTAACAGTTTTGAGTGAATTGCCCTCTACAAGAATATTAAATTTTCACATTTTTTTTTCATAACATAAACCTCAGAACATAAAAAGCTGTAATTATAACATAAAAATAAAATAAAAGTTTAACTTCATAATTTGACTTTTTATGTTTTTTCACTTATCTCATAATTAATGACCTTTTATTTCATAATTATGACTAGGTTGAAAATTAGATTTTTTTCATGACTTTTTATCTATTTCATGTCATAATTGTTTTTATATCACAATTTTTACTTTTTATCTCATAATTATGTCATAATTTCAAGTTGTCTTAACTTTGATTTATCTTATAATTCTGAATTAGTATGTCATAATTTTGACTTTGTATTTTATAATTATGACTTAGTATGTCATAATTTTGATTTGTCTCATCTCAACTAATTTCACAATTATCACTTAACATGTCATAAATTCGACTTATCCCATAATTTTGACTTCGTATTTTATAATTAGGGCTTAGTATGTCATAATTTTGATTGGTCAAATATCAACTTATAGTTATGAATTAGTTTGTCATAATTTCAATTTGTCATATCTCGACTTATCTCATTATTATGGCTTATTATGCTATGATTTTGAATTATGCTATAATTTTGATTTGATATTTTATAATTGTGCCTTAGTATGTCATCATTTAGATTTTTCATATATCAACTTATCTCATAATTAGGAATTAGTATGTCATAATTTCGATCTGTCACATCTCAAATTATCTTATTTAGTATATCATGATTTCGTTTTATGCCATAATTTTGACTTTTTAGTTTTTTATTATAATTTAGTATGTCATCATTTCAATTTATCATCTCATAATTATGACTGAGTATGTCTTTTTTAGGATTTTTTTTTTTTTTCTCGTGTGTGGAAATGAGCTTCCAAAGATCTGACATGACCAGTCAAGGGAAAGAAAAAAAATCATACATTTTATTTCTGAAGATTCATCTCCAGTTCCCATCAAATGTAATGTGCCTAATTATGGAGACATTTTAAATTCATTCAAGGCAAACTAGTGTTTTTGACAGTAAACCCGTGTCAGCTGTGGTTATATCTGGTCTTTGCAAGACTCTACTCTTGTCACTCCTTTAATTTTTAACCTCCCAGCAGACATCTATGACTACTTCAAATGATCTGTGCGTCTTGGCCTTTTGCATATTGAATATACCCCAGTGCATAATCAAACTCTGGTTTGAGGTCAGGGAAATACTGTGATGATACATTCCTGCACTTTTAAATCCATTTCAGCACTGACCACACATACTCTGTGGGGTTTTCTTCAATTACAGGCTTTTAAATGTCCCAGGGGTTAACTTTATTAAATCTAAGAGATTCCTAATGTTTTTTTTTTTAATTATTATTATTGATGCATGAAGGTCATGTTAAAACATGCTTCCCTTGCCTTCTTTTTCAGCTGCTTTTTGTAAATAAATGAGATTTTTGTTTTGTTTTATTTTTCAAAGAAACATTTTGTGCTCACCGGGGCTGCATTTATTTAATCAAAAATACAGTTAAAAAGAGTGACATTATGAAATATATGTGAAAAATAGCTGTTGTCTATTTCAGTATATTTGAAAATCTAATTTATTCCTGAGATGCAAAGCTAAATTTTCAACATCAGTTGAAACACCCGTCTTCATATATATTCATCATCTTCATATTTATATATGAAGAGTTCATTTGCAAAAACAGATAACTCCGTTTTTAACAATTTTCAAAAATCATGGAGAATCATGTTTTTTCATTGTGCATTCCAATTAATCTCAATCAAACTGCAGTTGGGTTATTTTGATTAAATATATGTGTGTATGTATGTATGTATGTGTATATATACATTGTGTGTGTGTGTTTATACACACAAAATATAAAGTATCCCAGTTTAATCGGAGGGAAAAAAAGAATAGGTGAAATAATCATTCTTCAGTATTCATTGTGTGAACATGATTTATATCAGTTTTCCTAAAATTATGAGTCTCCCTAATATTATTTCCATTACGGCCAACAATTTTGTACCTAATAATTTTTTATTATATTTTAGTCAACTTGGTTACCATGGAGACAACAGTGTCAGTGAACAGCATGCTTGAGATGAAAAATGAGATGTGATGTGTGAAGAAAATAAAGGAAATCAATGTAAATATAATTTGACTATAGAATGTTATTATGTAATTTTTATCTGCTTTTGAACAATGTGATATACTGTATGTATATATAATATATATATATATATATATATATATATGTATATATATATATATAATTATTCTAATTATTATTATAAAAATCAGAGGTTCATAAGTGGCCATAGTGGAGGAAACGTGCAAATGCGCAGATTACTTTGAGTTCCTCCACATGATAAGCGTCTGAAATCAGATCTGCTGTACACAGTGTTGTTGTGGTATTTGGAACAAACTCTCAGATTTCAAAGGCTCTTGGCTTTGGTGTAACATGAATCAGGGGCCAAATCCCGAGCGGCTGCAGTAAAGGACCTCTAAAATATAAAACTAAGCCATAGCCGGTGAAGAGTGTCCTCATATTTCATCAATTTTAGATTTATAAAGTCGAAAATTGACGTCCCCCCTGGCACCCGGCAGTCTCAAAGCAAGTCTGTGGGCTGTGTGGAGTTTCATCATCCTGACAGAACCTGACACCTCGGGTGAGCTCTAGACCACTAGTCTCTTTGCTTCCTCCCTGGGTGAGCAATTACATGTGAATACTAGCCCTGGTGTCATTTCTTATGGCTTTCATTGCCTTCCACTCATCAGAGTCATCGGCGGCCGTCTAATTAACAGCCTCATTCCAGTAATGCACTGCATTTTCAGGTCTGCGTCATACTATACTGTAGATGCAGATTAATATTTTGGGTGGAATTTACAGTTGTTAGAGATGTTGGTCATATTCATTCCTTTAAGTGCTACACTGTAAAAAAAAATTGTTGTTTCAACTTAAAATAATTTGTTACCCCGCTGACTTAAAATTTTTAGCTGAGTCAACTTGAAATTTTAAGTTACTAAATGTTAATTTAAGGGACAACTGGAATATTTTAGCTGACTAAACTAAAAATTTTAAGTCAGGGGGGGTAACAAATTATTTTAAGTTGAAACTTTTTTTTTTTTTTTTTTTTACAGTGTATATTGTATAATA
>JAFVLL020006338.1:0-24253 GCA_021397915.2 Tor tambroides | reverse complement strand
AATCTAAAATATATGAAAGTTTCACTTTTTGAAATAACTTACAAGAAAAAAATTAACTTTTTCACAACATTCTAATTTATTGAGATGCACCTGTACATTAAAGAATGATTATGTGACTTTTATGCATGCCAGGTGACCTGTAAATGCGAAAAAATTGTTTCCATTGCAGTTTTGCAAAATATTCCTTTTTCGAATTGCCTGAAATACCACCTCGTGAGTGCCAAAACTTTTTAGCTATATACACTCAAAAATAAAAAAATAAAAAATAAAAGTGCTTCACGATGTCATAGAAGAAACTTTTTTGTCTAAATGGTTCTATAAAAAACCTTTAACATCTGAAGAGTCTTTCTGTTTCACAAAAGGTTCTTTGTGGTGTGTATATATATATATATATATATATATACATACAGTGGTGCACATACGTTTTTCAGCCTGGTTCTCCTCATAAGAGAACCTAGAGATTTGGTCCTCACACTGCAATATAGTGTGACCCATTAAATATAACTATAAAAAATAAATTAATACGAGTGATAATATTATTGCACTTTATTTATTTAGGCTTTTTTAAATAAAATAATAAACTAAATAATAAAGTGTGATAATTGTATTTTATTTTAAAATTAAAAGGGAGTATTAAATGCAAATACAATTATTTTACAGTAAACTTTAAAAAATGCTAATATTTACTACTTTTTTTTTTTTAAATATGAATTTTCATCATTTTTCAAACTTAAAATCAGCAGGATTTTATTTTGGTGGGTTGCTGGCAAGTAAGTATATGCGCTTCTGGGTCTAGCACCGCAGATTGAAGAGCGTCAGTGAATGAAATGTCACAGTTTTGGATTGTGCTTCGAAAACGCAGTGGATAGCCTAGATTTATGCTTTCAGTTTCAATAGAAATATTATACATTACAGTTCGTCGATCTAAAATGGTAATTGTGCATTGTCAAACATGTAGGTACGCAAATGCGCTGTCAGAACTTATTTACACAGTGCATTTTTTATTTTGGTCGCGCATGTGGACCTGCAGACCACTTATGTGCACCCCTGTATGTGTGTGTGTGTGTGTTTTTCAGAAAAAAATGAGTTTGTCAACAGTTTTAACTGTGAGCTGAGATTGACATTGCATTGACAATGTCTACAGCGGTAATGTAGCGATGTTGTAAATGTTTGGTGTAGTTAAACTGGCAACCGTTATGAAAATAAAAAAATAAAAAATAAAAAAACCTGCAATGCTTTCTTCCACTTGCCATTTTCGATCGTTTCAAGTTGTCTATCTAGACTGCCTGGCTAGCTAACCAATTTGTGTGTCACACTCAATGCCTTCCTGGCTGTTTCTGAACACACTTCTGCTCCACTGGACTTGTGATGGGCTGGTAGGCTGTAAGTCCAGAGCTGATTTTTACTTCCAGTCCACCCTTGGGTGTCACATAATGGGAAGGGCAGTCAGTGAAGTTTACTGATGTTCAGCAAACGCTCCAGTGACTGCAGCTAAGTGCATGGTTCCAAGTGCCAGGCGGAGATTGGCAGCAGACAGTCCTGGAGAGCAGAGTGACTAGTGAGGCAAAGGGAGAGGGGTCTGAGAACAGTCCGAAACAAAGCCAGGTAAGCAGGTAGACAAAACCAACAAAGGGCAGACAGGAACTCAAAGTCACAACTAAGGTAAGCAGGATCACAGACCAGAAACATTCTGGTAAATAACACTACAGGAGGGAAAAAACACAAAGGGAGTACACAAAATATACAGACATCCAGAAACAGAGGGAACCGGATGACCATCCTTAAAGTGATGCATTGTGTTTCCTGACTTTCTTAACAGTTGTTTCGCTGATGTACAGAAATCATTACGTATCATTGTTGTACAGTATGTTGGGATCCACAGTGAAGAAAACTGCTCTGACGAACAGCTACTTCTCATTTGAGAATAACGGCCATGAGATTGACATAAGAGTCTCCCATGGGTTTTTATATGATTGACAGTTTTGCACCCACTGATTGAACCAATGATGAGTGTAGTGCTAAAATAAAATTAAAATAATTAAAAAAAATTTGATATAAAAGTAGATGATGATTAGATGGGCCTAAGGAACAGACAGCAGAAAGTTGCACTCCATGTGACAGGACAGAGCACTGAGTTAAGCCCAAGACACACTGCACGATTTTAGCAATCCTATAAGATCATTGCATGTCACACTGTGCGACATGGATCTAATAAACTTGGGTATGACATGCATATAGACTGTATGATGATGACACCTATTGACTCGTAAGCTACGACGCACGTTTCTATAGAAGAATAAAACCTCATCAGCATGTGCTAGTGGTAAACAAAAAGAGCATGATGAATCACTTTCGTAGTTGTAGTTTTTATGTTTACTGAAAAAGTGAAAGTGGCGAAAGAGGAAGAGACTAGAGCTTGAGGTAAGCAGTTTTATGTTTTAGCGCTATGTGGCATTGATTTCATGTCGCATTTTAACTGGCTGGTCAGTAAACATGGGTCGTAGTGCGATGATCGTGCTGAGTTTCTGACACTGTCAGAAAATTATCGTAGGCTATCTTTGGTCTCAAGACCGTGACAACGGCCGTCTTTGAGCCTCTCTCACTGTACGACATAAGAGCACCGATTAGGAGCCACGATCACAGAAATTGCCACGATTGTTTCACGATGACAATCTTTCGTCTGGGACAGCCGAAAATCATGCAGTGTGTCTCAGGCTTTACAGCATTAACATATGTTTGATTAGAAACATTATGAGGACTGGGCCATGGACACTCACAGGTTTCTTGGTTCAGTAGTTTATTAGAATAAAAATCCACAGACCACGTGCGCCACAGTCATTATAAATACAGTAATTGCACTCTTTCAAAATACTGTCAGGTGTGACAGTTGCTACTTCCATTGCACTGTAACTGTTGCATCTTGTGCAGACATCTGCGTACAAGCCACACCTGGAATTGAACTCAAAAATGCTGGAACCTCATGCTGTTTATTTCAGTCGAACGTCTTGTATTTCTGGGATGAAGCACAGTGACTGGTGGGTAAATTTCCCTCTCTATATCACTGTGAAGTGATGTATCAATGTGTCATTATTCCTTATGCTGTCTGCAGTGTGCTTTGAACTCTTCAACCCTTCGGACTGAAATCTCACTTACAGCACAATACCCTGTGAAGTCCACTTTGTAGAGCACTTATGATTGGACAGGTTTTTATTATTAATTATTTGTGTGGATGTTCTGTCTTTGCATGTTGCGTAACATGAAATTACACTTAATTTGATTACGAACTGGACGTTTAGTTAAAAGGCTGGGGAAATTTGTTTCATAAAATCGTTTCCTTTAATCATATTTATATTGTTGCTGAAACATTTTGTTGCATTGGAAGTGATTTGTGTGAGATTGTGGGCTTATCAGGTTTGTTGATGTTGCATGGGATAATGACCATGATAATGCTGGCAAAAAAAAAATATTTGAAATACAAACATGCCCTTTTAGAGGTTAGTGAGAGGGAGAATGAACAGCAATTATAATCTGAGATATTAAAATTAAGGTCAGCAAGAGAATAAAATGGAGTTGGCAAAGTTGAAAAACAGATTAAACTTGCTGTTGGAAGGTAAAATTTAGAGGGGAAATCTTACAGATCTAGTAAATGTTAGTTCAAGTCAAATGTCTGATTATTGAACATGACAAAAATGTAGAAAAATATTGATTAATGGGAACAAGATGTGTTTTGTTTTTTTCCTCACCATTCAAAAACACTGCAAATGATCAGCACTGGAGTGACTTGCTGTGCACGTTGTTATTGCCAATTGTGCTCATGGAGAAAGCCCAGGAAACATTTATATCTTTTTCAGTACCGGATAGGAACTATTACAGTGCTACGAAAGAAGTGGTTTTAAAAGTGTACAAATTAGTCTCTGAAGTGACAGTGGTTAAGGAATAGGAAGAAAGGAGGCAAGCAAATGGATGTTGAGGTGGCTGAGGGGATGACAGGGTTTTTTAATGGATGGTTTAACGCGGTTGAAGTGGAAATGTTTGAGGTTTCTGCGTCTTGCTTGCTTGTCATTCCAGATTATATTGCTACTGTATAAGCAAACAAAAGGGAAAATAGCTGCTGATGCTGCCGTTTTAGCTAATGAGTTTCCAGAAAAGAGCTATGAAGGATTTCTCACAGGACTTTTTGGACCCAGGAAGTATTTACCAGGTCTCAAGTCTAGTTCAACTTCAATTCAACTCTACTCAATTCTACCTACACTTACTTAGACTACTTGTGTGTTTGAAGCTTTACACGCTTAAAAGATAAATCACATGAGACACACGAGAGCCAGTGATATTTCAGAAAGTGGGCGTAACAAATCATTTGGCCCTGGACGACTTGGAATATTTGTAATTTTTGAATAAACTGTCAGGGGCGTCATGCACTCATTATTTTTGAGGGGGCACGAGTTGGGGGGGGGGGGGGGGGTTGTGACACGTAGCAGCCACAAGAGCAGTTGTGTTTTATTTATTTTTTCCTTTTTATTCGAAACATTCCCAAGCACATTAACTATATCATGAAGTTTCTTGATTCTCACCTTTATAGTTTATGTTAGTTGATCTAGTGGGCGATGGTCAAAGTAACCTAATAAGGTAATCTATTAACTATGCATAAAAACCTGTCTGTTTACTTAATTAACAGATATGGATGTCATGCCATAACATTTTAATACAACTGACTTTATATTTAATGTGAATTTAACATTGAAAGTTAATGTGAATAAAAACATTGTAAGTTAGGCTACTAATCATAACACTTTCATTGTACAGAAAGAGAGCAAAGAATATATCAAAGAACATTTTTACTGACAGTCTAGAGTTCAAGCACTCTCAAAAACTCCCATTAAAATCACTGAAGCTATGCTAATGAATATCTTACACTATGTGTAAGTGAAATATCATTCATACACATTACAGATTCGTACGCACATTTGCACTTTGTTGTTTCTAACTAAAGAATTCGCCAGAAAGAGGTATTCAGTCAGCAAGCAAGTGAAGAAAACACCGGCATTTTAGCGACGACTCATCTGAACGCCTCTGATTGGTCATTGCATTCATAAGCTCAACAGAATCGTGTGTGATTGGTTATAATACGCAGTGCTGTAAAACGCGTCTGTATGTGCCAGCCAGCTAACACAGATTTGAATTTAGCAGCTGATGATATGAGGCGCTGAACGTTCTAATCACGCCGGTGTGATTGTATTAAATATAGAAAATATATATTTTTTTAATTTTCTAATATTTTTTTTTGTGTTTTGGAAGCTGCATTCAAAATCGGAGGGGGCACGTGCCCCCTTACTTTGAATGGGCATGACACCTCTGGTCACTGTATTGTATCTCTCTGTGTTTTTTTATTGTTTTATACTGACAAATGGTTAGCTTTAGGGGTAAGGGTCAGGTTAGGTGCTCAAAAATGTCTAAATAGTATAATGTAAACAGAATTATTGTGGCTGTTTAAGTCATACGTCATAATGACCAAAATTATACTCCAATATATAATTCCATGGTTATAAAATTCCCATGCCCTTCTCATTTATATGTTGACACAGAAGGTTTCTTATTAAAAGCAATTGAGTTCTTAATAATGAGGCTAAAGGCATTTGACCATACTTTACATATTAACACCATAGGTTGGAAATTTATGTTCAGTTTTCTATGAAATGAATAAATTTACATCATAGACATCCTTACTCTTTGATATCTCCATTCTGCTCTCTGTTTGTTGTGTTGTTTATGCTTCTTTGTGTGGAAACAAACACTGTACATGCTGTGTGGTATCGGTATTTCAGCAAGAAGTGTAAAAAAAAAAACAAAAGATGTGAAGGTAGTTTTTAGTGTGTGTATATAAGGCCAATTCTCCTGAGGTTCGCTGGTGTCTTGTTAGTGAAATTCATACATTTTTTTTTTTTTTTTAAGTGTCCAGATACTTACTGTACTTTTGAGGGTTTCCTATAGATGTTACACACATATACACATTATTTGTCATTTATGTGTTTTCTTTAATGAAGACCATTGTCAAGTTAGATTAAAGGTTTAGCTCAGGTAATTCGTCATTATTTACTCAATCTCATGTCACTACAAACTTGGCTCTTTGTAACTCAGAAGATCATTTATTTAAAGAAAGTTGGTGTTCAAAACATTGGACCCCATTGACTTTCCTAATATGGAAAAAACGAACTGAGTACATGCACACAAGATAATCATGTATAGTGAGAAAGCTGTGTTTGTGTTTAAATGCACAATGTTAGTGACATACTCTAGTCCCGCACCGCAACACAATTCACTCCCACAGCCAACAAACCACACACACACACACACACAGAGTCAACTGTACACAGTCATCTGTGTATTCCAATCAAACACTGGTGCCTTTTAATTTTCAGGAATGACTCAAGTCTCTGTATGTACACACTTCAACAATAAAATGACAAAAGCACTAGTCTAGGATGAAGTCATAAATAAAAGATGGGTGCACACTGAAGAGAGCATTGTCTTCCAAAGCTGTTACAAAGGAACATTTTGTTTCTCAGATGCATAGCCAATATGAATGTGCTTCAACCACCATAACCACTGCCGTTTTGCTACGCATCTACTTCAGGAAGACCACAACAGTCTTAACCAAATATATCCACGTGGTACAGGTTCTACAAACAGCCTTCATTAGGGCTTATAGTAACCTGTACTGTTGCATATGAGGATAAACTTCCACATAATTCCCATTACATCATTTAAAGATGAATTATAAATGTTGGTTTCAATGAGTGCAGAGGCTTGGTGTGGCCAGTGAAAGAGCTTGAAAACATTTCCTGTCTCTTGAACAGCATTATTATTGAGATAAGGTTTGATTTGATTCCAGACATCAGAGAAGGATAAACACAGAAGGAGCAGTGAATTACTGATGGCAGGAAAAGAGACAATGAGCATGTTTACATGCACAATACACCTGATAACTTTCAAAAATCAGTTTACTATACAAACCTAGACGAAAAATCGTTTATGTGAGATTTTGAAATGATCCGATTTCAGACAAGTGGTCGGTTGTCTATCATTTAATGTCCTCAGTAATGTCTGTGGTCCCATTTAGCCAATTATTAGCAATGCTTTTTCAAAACAAGTAAAAATAGCAAGTAAAACATAAAAAAAAGATTGTGAGCAGGAGAGGGACTGAAAAAAGATCTTGCGCGGACCTCTAATGCCAACCATTGACCACTTCAGGGCTCAAGCGCCTGTCAGAGAACCATCAGATAAGTTTATATGCTTTTAACCATATACAAGATAAATACATTTCTGACACAAAATAAAATACATAGAAATAAATATGGATTTTTTGTGAACTGTTATTTAGCCATAAATATGTGACCCATGCTGGCAAAATGAGTCACAATGAGCAAATTTTCAAAAATGTGTTATTTTTATTCTCACATTCTCCATTAAAAGACCTTCAAAATGATGCATGATTTGTTAGATTCGAACGAAAAATGCCTGAGCTACACCTGTTTGAAGTCGATAGAGTCAGCAAGGTCAATTTTAAGAAAAAAAAACGAGTTAAAGTTTTTAATAAATTAAATTACTTATTAAAACTACAAAAGCAGTTCAATCAAGAGCAGCGAGTAATTCCCTCTTTTTTTATTGTTAGATTAATGCAACGACAGCCTATATATATATTAAGACCTACTGTACTGCACAGATCTAATATAATGTTACACATCAGATGTTTTTCCCCAACAGTTCACCAAACATTCACTTAAGACATAAATGATTATGTTTGCATGAATACTTAAATACTGTAATTCTGTGTATATGTATCAGGATCGCACGCTGGCGGAAGTGCCTCAGCACGAGAAGTGAGCGGAGAAAAGGTACTCAGAAAACGTACAAAGATAATTTTAGATGTTTAATTACTATTTGCAGCATTGGGATCACTAGATGAGGGCTTAATGAACTCATTTTTGTGAAAACCTCCAATTTGACTAAAATCAACATTTTTTGCGTGTAGCTCAAAATTAGACCGTGCGCATTCCGACTCATTTTGCCAGCACGGGTCACATATGCTAATATCACCAAAAATACAATTAACAATGAATAATAAATGTATTCAATTACTAAATTTTCCAAATATATATTCACACAAACAATAGCGAATGCAAACAGAAAACTCAACACAAAGTTACATGCTAGTACAAAACGTAAATCGCATTGTGTATATGTAATGCAATATTCTAAGTAACCAGTCTCTAAAACATAGAAAACCAATAAGGAATTCACAGTAAGGTGCTGTTCACACAGAGCACATTTTTCCATTCCATTGCACTACTTTTCCATTGTTTTTCTATGTAAACACGTTTGATGGATGTGTTTGACCATTGAGCTCACGTCTTGAGTTTTTTGCAGCATCTTGCACATGATACTGCATTTTAAAAATGCGGTGCTCAAGTTAAAATAAGTTCAACTTAAAAAATGCGTCTTGAGACCTTGCATTTTTTCCCTATTCCACTGCCCACATCTTGCGTTTTTCAAACAAAAATGCGTTCTGTGTGCCTGTAGCTTTGTAGCTTCCAATTTTGGAAAAAGTGCTGTTCCAGGATCAAGGCTTGGATTTCACATCCTGCTCACCATACCATGATCACATCCAAACTTTAGACATCCAGAATATGTTTTAAAGCAGAACTGGGCTTTCTTTGCTAGTGAAGGGTAGTTCCTCATTATCACTGTCAGCTTTCTTCCTTTCTGGCTCTTCCTGGCCTCTAGGTGAGTTAGATCTAAATCCTCTCTTAATGACAATTCCAGACTACATTTTTTAACATGTCTCTATGTGTGCATTTTTAGCCAACCTTGCAATTATAATTTTAATGCTTCCTTAGCATGAATCCCTTGTGTTGTAGCATTCCTTATTTTACATGATGAAGGATGCCTAAACCAGTGGATCCCAACCTTTTGTCCTTGAAAATCTCTCCTTACATTTAAGAAAACCTGAGATCTCCTCTCCCTGTAGTTATGTGATAATGACAATTTGATATTAAATGCATTAAATGCTCTACCAGTTTGCTTTTTTTTTTTATCTGGCAACAATTCACATGGAGAATTAGTAGATTTCGGAGGAAGAGGCTCTTGAAGACTGTGTCCTCAACCATATCAGGTTTCTTGGGAGCTCCGCAGTTCCAAGTAAACTTGGAGAGTTTAATGTTGACCTGGTTTTGTGGCCAGGATGTCTGGGTCTGATAATTATTTCATGAGGGCTTGTTTCAGCTGTTGGTAATCTGCTTTGACAGTGTCATATTGTTGGTCCGGGAACATCTGCATCTTGCGACTGGAGGTTATCCTGTGTAGATGCGGTCTCAGATGGTCATGTTGGTTGTTGCTTGCAGGTGAAAGTCAATGTCTTGCAGCTAGGCACTGAAGTGATCAATATTCCTGGCCAATCTGTTGAAGTCACTTCGTGTGCCATTTTAGGTTTTGTCTGTTAGTCCTTTCCCTTCCATGGCTTTTAGAAAGCTGGCTGGTGAGATCTCCCCATGCATCTCTGTACTTAGTAGAAGGAGTGTGAGTGCTTCTTGTTGCAGTCAGTAGGAATTTTTCAGTTCTCTTTGGACCATGTCAAGCTCCTCTTTGATGCTACCCAAATTGCTGAGTCAGGATTTGGACTGAAGCTCTGGCCATGTTCAATGCATCACTCTAGCATCACTTTATTTTAGTTCCATGTTGGCTGTTTTCAGCTGTCACTGTGTCCTGTTACTTCTTTCTGTTGATCCTGTCTGGCTGCTTTGTCTGTCTGCTTTCGGTGCTCAGCAGCTGTCAGAACGTCTTGAAGTCTGGTGATTTCCTCCTGTGGTTCCATCCTAAAAGGTCCATTTGTTGGATTTGAGGATATAGTTCATACTGATGAAGCACTTATTCAGAATACTTACCCAGAAGCTTTAAGTTTCAGGTTATTGCCTTGCAGACCTTTTTTTTCCTTCTCCATTTGAGATGGATGAACAGGAGAGGTTTGCATATGCTCTGTTTGGTCAAAATTTTGGGTGCAAGTTTAAACAACGTTTTTGTGTGCTTTGGAGGTTGCATCTGGGGGTCTTGTTGGAGGTTGCTCCAAGCAGCAATTGTCACATTGGTGATGCAATTTCTGGTGCTTATGAGACGCATGGGTTGCTTTCACCATTCAAGTTCACTATACTAGGACTATTAGGACATTTCTTGGGCCTTTGCTAAGGGCCTGTATGGCAGCAGGTTGGTCCTCTCCACATACCTTTGTGAGATTTTATAATCTCTGTTGACAGTTAGTCTGTTTATTAACCTGTGGCTTTGTCACCATAAGTGGTGTTACATGGACTGAGCAGCTGTTCACATGGTGCGATGGTACTGTATATCATCCCCATTGTGTTATTACCTAGTGCTGAATTTCCCATGAAAGGAAGCGTCTAGGTTACTTAACATAATCCTGGTTCCCTAGGTGGGATTGAGATGCTGCATAGTTGGCCACTGTTGTGCACCTTGCAGAAAAGGTGAGATGATAGTTCCAAGTGCTTGCCTATAAGGGTACTATACATATGAGGGTTACATAGCTCTTTATGGGTGGTGCTTCAGCGCAATCAGCCAATGATGACTGTTCTGAAACTTAAGTACTGGGACTTGATTTCAATTTTTTTTTTTTTTTCATTATGTAAAGTGTTTTACTATTGTATTTCTGTTGTATGCTGTACTTTTGTATTTAAAGTTCTCTCCGTTTTTGTATTTTACTATTAATGAGGGTAGTTATAAGGGCACCACAGAATCTTGGGCTCTCTAATCATGCAAAAGAATGCCCCATTAAGGAAACATAGTATTTAAAAGAAATATTTATAACAGTCTATCTATGAGAAATTGTAACTTTTGCATTTTTACCTCCCCAGATGAAGTGTAAAATGAAAGAGTGCATCAAAGGCGTATGTATGAGGACCTTCTCCTTCTCAGCTGGCACTGGCTGCAGATGGAGGTGGACTGCAGTAGCTGCATACTAGCTTCCCACTCAAGAATGCCCCTAGAGAATGCAGGAATTCATTCAAACAGCAGCGCAGGAGTGAAGAACTATTAATACACTGTACTGATGGCCTTCACACTCCCCATCCCCAAAACAGGACAAATTTGCGTACATGTGCATACAATTGCGTATGTACATTCATTGAACATTAATAGTGAATAAAAGGACAAGATGAATTTACCTTTATTGGTGTAAAAGCTAAGCTCTAATTGAGATTGCTTCATATAGAAAACAACTCACCATTTCTCCTCTTAAAGCATTTTCAGTCATTGTCAGTCATTGTACTCATAAAGAGGCATATAAGGAATTGGCTGCCCCTTTAAATTCCATGGGTATCTACTTATACCCAGTGTCTTATAGCATGTGTGCTTCTCCAGCTAAAATATCAAAATAGCATTGATGGTCATCAGCATGGAATGATGGTCCACTGATGTGTTGTTTTCAAGCATGGCATTCCAGAATGATCAGAATATGTTGCATTTTGAATGTTAATTATGTCATGACAGCTCTCAGCTTTAGCATGGTAATGGAAATTATTGTTAATGTTAATGTAGTTGTTAATGTAATGTATCCACAGACAACCTGGGTGCCAAGACATACTGCTGCAGCACAAATAGCATTTATAAAATTACCCGAAGCAGATCTATACAGGTGGAGCTGGGGGAGATGGAGGGTTTCTGATAGCGTGGTGCAAGATTTGCTTACAGCAAACACTGAACCAAACTAAATGGAATGCACTTGAAAAGTTTTGTACCATTACAAGCATTACAAGCACACTTAATAGATGCATTTAGGCTCAAAATTTCCTCCCACAATTTCCCACATTTTATGGACTTATGGATGTCTTACATGTGTTAAACAGAAGTTTTTGGTGTGTTCTCCAATGGTCTTCTTACAAATTTTTTTACAAATGAAGGTGGATTTCGCTAACTGGGGATATTCTTCACTCGTTGAGCTTCAAGTGTAATTCATTTCTGTCATACAAAGAGTGCAAAAACATTTGTTAAGAATCCCATCTAGATTTTATTTATAAATAAATGAGCTGTTAAAATGGGATTTTTCGTGAAATTGATCCAATGGTCACAAAGCATCTCTGGATCAGAGAAACATTCTTTGAGGAACAGACTCTTTTGGGTGTTACTCTTTTACGAGTAGCACAGTTTTGCAGTTTTTCCACTTGGAAAGTGGATTCTTATAAAACAGACTACATGAATACAAGAAAGGATTATTGTAATAGGTCAGTGGTTCTCAGAGAATGGCACCAGCCGTACACAATATGACCCTGGAAAATTACACTTTTAAACAAAAAATGTTGTAGATAACTCCGTTTTCATGGTGATGCAACGATTTTTGTGCAACAGTTTTTAATCGGGCATTGAGACATGCTTAGACATCAACACTCATCATATAAACTTTGACAAAAAAAATCAGAAAAACCGGTCTATTCTAAATATTACCAATCAAGCTACTTAAAAGTCAACAAAAAAAGCTGAAAAAAGTAAGACAATTCAGCTGCATAATTTATTCAAGCTGCAATGCATGCTGGGAGCAATGTATAAGTTTTGTACTATGCTGGGTCCCAGCATGCACTGCGGCATGAAATTTTTTTGTTGTTCTGAAAAGTCAAGGGACACAAATCACCATGACGGAGACTTAAAACAAAACCTCTGTTCGTTTTCAGCAAAAACTTTTGTACACATATGGAAGAAATAAAGGCAAATTGGTAAAAAGTGAAGCTGGTAATGCTGTTTGTGGAGTTGTTTAATCATCCTCTGCTGAGATCTTGAGAGATTTAATGTCTTCTTTTATGTAGCTTATTTCATTTCAAGTCAGTTGCAGTTGCTTGGTTTCTGTTCATCTCTTTTTCTCTGTTCTTGCTGTTTCTCTTTCCAGTAGGCGTCATCACTAATGGTCAATCATTTCTTTATTCATTACTTAATCATCTAATTAACTGCAACACTGCTTAAGTGTTACTATTTACTGTCCTTAGACTGGACTCAGACACCAGGCGGTGTACATTTAACACCAAGGATTTTGCTGTGCATGTACCAAGACCCAATATGTGCCAAATGTCTGTGGAAAAGAAACGGGGGGAAAAAAAGCTAAAATTCACTGGCAGTGTGAATAGAGTTAATCAATCTCCAATCACTGAGATAAAAAAATGTTAATAAAGTTTTAAAATGTAGTAAAACTAAAAAGGAATTTAAAAAAAAGAGAAAGTGAACAAAAAAGAGAGAGGAAACTCAATGCTTATCTTCCTCTACTTCTTCATGTCTGAGGTCTATTAATGCCTCCCTAAGGAGGAATTAATAGTTTCCTTTTCTCAAAGCAGAAAAAAAATGCTTAGAGTAGCCTCTCTCATTATACTCATACTCATACTCATGTAAGACTGAGACTGCCACCTGCAGGCCTCTCTTTGGCTCTCTGTCGCCACTTACATGAATGTAACTTGATTTTTATCCCTGTTTCTCAGAGTCAAGAGTGCTTCACAATGACAGCGATTCACAGCAACCAAACTTCACTCATTTTCAGTGAGAGCTAGCCATTTCCGGCAACACAAGCAAGAGCAACCACTGATGATGTGACAAAGGCTGTTTACACTGGCTGCATTTACACAGAAACAAAAATCTTTTTTTTCTCTAATCAAGTCTGACCCAGATCATATATTGGTGAAATGTGTGAACAGACAAAAATGCATGAGATCTGACTTTCTCACATCCAGTTCTGAGCCTCTTCGAAATGTGTTTTTCAGTCAGATATGTATGTGATAAATGGTATGGTGGCTTAATGAGTTGCACCATTGTCTCACAGCAAGAAGGTTCCCAGTCTGAGTTCCGGCTGAGCCAGGAGCTTTCTGTGTGGAGTTTGCATCCAATGCTTTTGAAGGGACAGGGTCGCTTTATATGATGAATAGAATTTAATTTAGTATTTTATTCACATATAAGAACTTTAAGAAAAAAATAAAAATAGAAACATGAAAAAAAGGTTACATGGTTAAGTGATGCTCATACAGCCAAAATTCATCTGCGTGCATGTACAGAGCTGTTCACAATGAGTGCTGCAATATATATACAGCTATTATGCAGCAAATAAAACATTTGCATGCATTCACACCTTTGCATGGTTGAATGATGTGCACAATGAAAATATGCATCAGGTTCTCCTGTAGGCAGGTCAGATGGACAGAAATCAATTATAAACACATTTGCTAGTTTTACTTACGTTTTTGCTGTTTAAAACTGATCATGACTTACCTACTGATTCACTGTCTAAATAAATGATTTAACTATTGAAAAAAAGGGAAAATTCCTGTGGTGTATATGGACAAACACTAGATGGCACAAATGCAGTACAATTAACATTAGTCTATCATGCAGCCACCATTGCAGAGTGCTTATGTTGGTCACAGGACCTTGACAAAAGCAGACACACACAAACACAGCCTCCTGCTTTCTGTTTCTCAGAAGTTTTGATAGGTGTGCAATATCCTGTGTGTTGAGGTTTTAAGCAGAAGTAACCTCATGTGTCGCACACATACATTCTTGTGCAGTTCTCACACACTAAACGGCTAAACGCATTAATCAAGGAGTAATCAAACACAGATGGAGACCAATGAACTAATGATAACACAGAACGAGGACAGGAACAGGAAGACCAAATATGGACATAAGAGGGAGGGAAACACAGGACAAGGGAAACACAGGTCTGACATTACTCCCCTCTCCCGAACGGCGCGGGACACCATCCAACGGAGAGGGGGGGGTGGACGCTCTGGAGGCCTCAAGGGGCAGAGACACGGGGAAGGCCTCCAGGGCGGATCAGGGAGCTTGGGCGGCCATGGCGGATCCGGGGACTCAGGAAGCCATGGTGGGTCAGGGAACTCGAGAGGCCATGGCGGATCTAGGAGCTTGGGTGGCCATGGCGGATCAGGGGACTCGGGAGGCCATGGCGGATCAGGGGTCTCTGTGGCCTTGCCCCTTGGCCCCCCCCCAAAAAAAATTTTCTTGGGGAAATCACACTCTTGGGGGCGCTCTGGAAGCGCGGACTCTTGGGGGCGCTCTGGAAGCGCGGACTCTTGGGGGGCGCTCTGGAAGCGCGGAGCTGGACGGGACCAGCAGAGACATAGGAGACGATGGAGGGCTGGACGGGACCAGCGGAGACGAAGGAGGGCGCTGTCGAGGAGCTGGCACTGGAGGGCGCTCAGGAGGCACAGGCATGGCACAGCGCTTTCATGGAGCAGGCACTGGCTTTGGAACCGCCGGCGGGCTTGCCACATTAACAACCGGCAGGCTTGCCGTTGGCTTTCCCCGCGGACGGCGGACTTGAGGGAGCCGCGGACGGCGGGTTGGCTTTCCCCGCGGACGGCGGGCTTTGGAGAGCCGCGGACGGCGGCGTGAATTTCCCGGTGGACTTGCGTTGGCCGTGGCGGGCTTGAATTCCCCATGAATGGTGGAAATGTCTTCGGAGCCGCGGACGGCGGCGGACATGACTTCGGAGCCGCGGACGGGATTCCGGCTCAGGATCGGAGACTCTCCAGACAACGGATGACCGCCTCCTTCCAATTAAGGTTGGAGGTGTCTGGGAGCTCCATTGGCTGGTGGTAAGAGATCCCGAGCCGGAACAGTGTCATGAGGACCTCACTGTCGAGGGTGCTGGTGAGGGCGAGCGGCACGAATGCCCTTGCGAAGGTGAGCGGGTCATGGCTCACCTGAGCCACAGCAATGAACGTGGCTCGTTCATCCATGTTAAAGGTCCGGTATTCTGTCACACTTCTCAGGGAGCAAGGAGCGAGGAGACGAGGAGAACGTTCAATAATCCTTTATTGAAGTGAACATGGAACACAGGGGTTAAACAAACAATACCGGACATCAGACACGGGGAAAACCAAGGCTTAAGAATACTGGGGAATCAAACGAGGAGAACTGAACAGGTGAGGAGTAATCAAACATAGATGGAGACTAATGAACTAATGATAACACAGAACGAGGACAGGAACAGGAAGACCAAATATGGACATAAGAGGGAGGGAAACACAGGACAAGGGAAACACAGGTCTGACAACTAGTAGTGAAGCTGTGGGATTTAGTTATTAAGAAATATATGCTTGAACTTTTCAGTTTCTAAGCTATTTTATTGAGAAATCACAGAACAGTGCTGACAATACATTTCCGTGCTGAATGATTCTGTGCGCGCGATGTACGCGTGATGTATTGTACACGCTACTGACTGTAGCCTATTTTTGTGCGTTACAGTGCAGTAGTGCACTAGATTAGAACGGCGATTAATTTACCTGTACAATAAGCTGTTTAAAACGTGCATTCTCCCGTTCAATTTCGAGCATCCAGTGATATAATCACACATGTCTTGTGGAGCGCATGCAGAGTATGAATTAATTTGTAATTTTAACTGTTTGGAAACGGAGCATAAATGTGGATTTCTTATCCTGTTGCGCCCTCTATAGGACCAGCGACTAGTCGACGTCAAGCTTAAAGCGTCATGGCAGAGCACTGAAGTCGACTAGTCGATTAGTCGGTGCAACCCTTAGTCACCATTGGCATATAATGAAACAAAGATGGCAAAAGTCAACAGATTTTACTAATAGACCTACCAATCTCTGTGTAAAAATAATATTATGATGCTGCCAGCTTTCTAAAGTCATTTTTACCCTGCTGTAATTTGGCTCTGATTCTCAGGTGAAAATTGCCATTTTGACCACCCCCTACAAAAATGTGGATTGCTCACTAAATATGCATCGATGATATTTAATATTTTGGCTTTCATCTCTATACATGTTTATCTTTCCTCAGAAAAAAAAATATTAACAAAATCAAAAATTTAAGCCCGGGGAACTCTGGTTGAATTGGCATGGAATGACCCAGCAGTCTTAAATAAACAAATACATACATTTTAAAAAGGATATTCCAATCAAAATTAAAAATTCTTTCAACATTTGTCGCCTTCATGTCATTCCAGCTGCAGAAATCTTAAGTCATCCAAAATAAAATTAAATTAAATAAAGAAATAATTAAAGAAGTAATTGTAATAAAAAAAAGAACCAGTTTTGATGCTCTCTGTGTTTCAGCAAAACTGGCTTAAACCAGATGAGTCTACTTCACTAGGTTATTTTTATAGACTTTAAAGCCAAATGGTCTTGGGGGCGGAGTTGTAATTTTCAGTGGTATTCTTGGTATTACTCAGAGATCAGGACACAAGTTTATTTCTTTTAAAGTGCTAGTGATTAATGTGATATTTTAAGATACAGTAAAAAATTATTATATTACAACACTCAAATGTTCAGAATATGTGTAGAATCTTAATCACGGCAACTTTCAAAACAGTAAAAGCAAAAACAGAGACTTGCTACTGCCAGTACATCAACAGACATGCTGCTGTGAGCAAACTAGACACACTAAACACACTTATCCATAGCAGATTTATACAGGTGGAGCTGGGGAAGGTAGAAGGTCTCTAAAAATGCGCTGCAAGACTTGCTTACAGCAAACACAGAACCAAACTGCGCCAACTAGAGTGTCATAACTGGACTAGATGTGTATCCTACAAAGCAGTGCTTGTTTTCTATCTCTAATCTAGAATCTCTCTTTTTGAATTACAAAGAAAGAGTCCAAAGAAGTTTGCAATTATTCTTCACTTAATCTGGAAGATTCTGTGTGACAGGCATGTAAACCGACCAACCACAACCACAGCACTGCCTGAACTTGAACCTGAAACTTACCACAATAATAGACCAGTGTGTGCAGGGACTAATAGATCCTTCAAACAATGGTGCAGTAGTCAATGTAAAAATTTAAAAGTGCATCATGCAAAACCAAAAGCAACTGTCAATGCTTTGTCATTACGGGATGATCTGTCTGCTTGCCATCTGAGGCTCATCTTATTGCCTGTAGCTGCTTTATAGTTCATGCCAACCTAATCAGACACATTTACACATAAACAGAACTCAGCTTGATTTTATCATTTCACTCTTTTAGAGATAAACCTAAGCCTTTCTCATAAATCGCAAGTCTAAAAGAACAGAGTGGAAGAAAACAAGGGGTAAAGAAAATGGGAGTATGTGAGAGCGAGGGTCCAGGAGCAGACTGTGGGAGTGTGTATACTGCCAGCGTTATTTTGGCTCTTTTTCCTGGTCAGCTGATGTGGAGGGTGGGTGCTGATTGGTGCGTCCAGCTGTGCACAGCTGCAGCTGATCTGTGTGAGACAATGTTGTCAGTGTTTCCCGCTCTCCCCTTCTCCAGAAAGAGAGAGAGCGTGTGTGTGTGTGTGTGTGTGGTTTTGGAAGACACTCACAGGATGTTAGCGGATCTGCAGAGGCAGACCTGGCCAGGCAGACAGATACAGCAGGGGACAGAATGGCAGGAGAAGACGATGAGAGGGCACACACTTACTGGACTTAACATGATCTTCAGACTTGATTTTAGACCTTAAAAATTGTTTTATCGCCGTTGACGACCCCAAATTAGGCCTAGCTGTGCACCAGTTTCAAAAAAGCTAGTGTTCACTCTAAGTGGTTCTTCGGAGGATTCGGCGTCAGGTTGGAATCTCCTGAAGCTCTATGCTGGTTTGGGATCTTCAGGCATGGGTTGTACCACCAGTCTACTACACTCCGTAATGAGAAGAAACCAGTCACGCATCTTTTCTCACCAGCAGGAACAACTTCTCTTGGAAATCACTGCACCGGAAGAGGGGATGGTCACCAGCGAACCCATTATCATCATGGTAACCAGAGCTTCTTACCTCCCAAACGTTGATACTGGAAACTTCTAGAATTTTAAAACATTTCAAAAATTGCAGGAATGGAATTCTCATGCTTAGTTCTTCACACTGAATATTTTATTAGAACTCCTAGAACATTCATTGAGTTAATGTCATTTAGTTTTACGTTTTAGATGAAATCTTTTTTGTTTTCAGTAGTTTAATTTTTTGGATTGACTGGTTGTATCCAACCTTTTTCACATACATAAAGTACACTCATGGAAAGTGATGTATACCGTAGCAGATCTCAGCTGCCTGATTTGTAACTATATTATCGCCCAGCTCTGTATATGAGGTTTGGTATCCTAATTTTAAGATGCTGAGCCCTGTTCTTTGTATGTGGACAACTGCATTAAAGAGATGTGTCATCATAAGCTCAAATCTGCTTAGGATCAAGTTTACTGAACATAAACAGGATGAACGGTGATACTAGACATCTGCTGCAGTCACTGTGCCATTCCTACAAGAGCACTAGTGAGAGTTTAACATTATTATATATTTAATTTGATACTGCAATGTTTTAAAGAATAATCTAAATCTTGCATGCATTGAAAAATTGACAAAATCATTTAGCACAGCCTGACATTATACATTTTGCATGTCTAGGTATAACTCATAAAACCTGCGCTAAAATACTAAAACAAGTGTCATGATGAAAATCAAAATAATGAAACACTTGATCCTAATTTAACCTTCTGCCATCTTTCTTCTTTTTTTTCTGCTTTTCTGTTATAAAGTCCAGAAATTCTACATAAACTTCTCTCATTACTTGGTTAGCTGGTGATGAGTGATGAGTGATTTATAATAATTGTTATATAGTACATATTGAATGTTGCCAACAAATCAGTAGTTCTGTGATTTTTAGTATCATTATATGTGATTTTTAGTCTTTATTTTAAGGTGTCCTTGTTACAGTGTAATTACACATTTAAGTACTATTAATTTACTACATGTTCATTGAACTACTTACTGTATGGTTAGGTTAGGATGAGGGTTTGGTTTAAGTTTAATTGCATTTAATTATGCATAACGTCTTGTTCTTATTATAGTAAGTACATGCAACTTGTGTAACATGCACTGTAAATAAATTGTTAGCCAATTTTTCAATGAAACACAATTATCTAAGACAGCTCAGTCCAGATGTTCATGTGCCAAACCTAATGATCCAAAGTGGAATTAGCATTATTATGTTAACAGACTGGTGAGTGAAGCATCATACCGTCTCTGAACAGGGATCTGATGTGATGTGTTTTTCATTGATTAAAGATGGGTTGTTTAACAACGGAAACAAGGGCAGTTTTGTAACATAGAACGAGAATATGCTAGTGCATTTCCACATGATATGGTTTCACGTATCTGTCCATCTAGTGAAGATGCGTGAGAGGTTTAGAAAAAAGCCGAAGTGGGGTTTGATCCTGCATGCAGACCTGTTTCTGACAGACAGAGAGCGGAAGAAGTAGTGCAGCAGGCACACCCATGGGAAATGAATCTCCTGGAAAAATGCTGGGATCTTTGGGAAAAGCCGAGCAACAGCTGTGCTTATGTTCTGTAGGGACCGAGAGACAGATCTGAGATCTGGGGTCACGAGAGAGCGAGGCAAAGAAAGTGACTTACGCTGTTTCATTTACTATGTTTAAGTTGATATGGCTCATTCTCAGTCTAATAAGTAGGAATACATGTCAACTGCTGCAGTGATTTTCCATGTAGGTCAACAGAAAAAGAAAAAACAAGCCTGAAAACAGCTCTGCATCTGGAGTTACTTATGCCTTCATTCATTTCAGTCGTTTTGCTTTTTTCTCCTTTTACTCGGTTCTTCTAAGAGGTTTAGAAAAAATGATTTACATTTCAGCCACAGAGCTGCAAATATTGTTTGCTTTGACGCTGCAAAGATTTTAAAAAATCTGAAAATAGAACTTTTTTTCAAACGTTATAAAATGTATGTCATCTTTTCATCATGCTAAATTCAGAAAGTGTTGAGTGTTGCTCTACAAAATCCCTCACAGTTGCTCAAGTCAAGAGTGTTAAGGGTTGGATGAAATGATTATCCACTGAAGGTTTTTCATCTTGGGAGAATGTATATTGTCATTGTCATTGTCATGTTGAAAAAAGCCCAATAAAGCAGGGAATGAGGCGAGGGTATTTCAGGTTTTTCTATTGCATCACATAGTGGTGTGTAAATTCGTGATAGCGTTAATAAATGCTCATACATCCCTATAGAAGAGCTTTACTACCACTGAACTTCACTGTGGGAACCAGACACTTCTCACTGTACTCCTCCTCTAGAAACACCAGAACATTTCAGATGCTGTTAGATCCAAAAATGATTGACTTGGGCTCATGAAACCAGAGTATGGATTCTATCATTTGAATGAGCTGAATGAGTCTGTATTTTGTAAATATGGGTCTTGTAAAAGGTTAAATGAATTTACTGTGCTTTGGCTACAGTAGGTAGTTCCTGTGTGGACAACAGCCGCATTTCACTTCTGCACGTTGCATCTTACTGTGTGAGATGAAACAGTCACTCTTTTCATAGATTTTGCTGGCTATGAGACACTTGCTTGGCATTTCTCCTGTTCTTTTTCTAGCAAAAATCACTCTCTCAAAATGAAAGCTTAACATGAAGGTCGAATTGTGCTAAGAAATAAGTCTTATGACAATTCTCTTCCAAGTGCCTCTATTTCTTCTATCACTTTAATAAGAAAACTTATTTTCTTGAATAATTTTGACATGCTTCATTGGTAACTGATCAGTCAGACTTGCTGGCATATTATATCTCCAAAGAACCCTGTCTTTTAAGTAGAGTAATTGCTGAATTTTATGTTCAGCAGTTATAGTTTTAGCATGTTAATTGATATGACAATGTTAATATCCTATATAATACTTACTGCAGAGAAAATACTACTGCCAATAGATATACAGACCTGCTGCTATAATCTTCTATGTATGCTGCTGTTTCATACGTAAATCGCATATTGGATTTAGACAGGTGGAGCTGGGGGAGGTGGAGGGTTTCAGAGGAGCTCTGATGTCCACTTACAGCAAACACTGAACCAGACTTTTTAAATGTTGAGCGAGCAATATCACTGGCTGCGGTATCAGTGGAGGCCAGTCATGGGCTGGGGAAAATAATGTGATAATTTGGATCATTTAATGCTGAGTTTCCATTTTTCCCCATTTCCCGTGGCTAATGTTATACAGTGTCCCCTAGCCCTACAAATCACACTATTTCCGCACATACCCTATGATCGACCACCATCAGCTGCATGTAGGACACCCAACCATTGTGGTGTCTGTCTGGCTGCTTGATTGATCCTATCAGTAAGCTATACATGTGTAAATGCACACAGCCGAAGCAGTGAAAATTAATGTGCCAAATATGGTTTAAAGTGAAAAAAGTGAACACATATTTCATGCAGACAGAGTGAGCAGACAGAGTAATGACAGGCAGCGAAAATTGTGTGTGTATTTAGGCCATGCCCTACTGAAGAAAAAGCCTGAGTCTGACTGTGACAGTGGTGTTAATGGTTTAAATCAACATGGGTTGACATGAAAAAGTAGCAATTTTACCATTAAAGCAAGGAAGTGAAGTCTGCTGTGTTTCACTGGCACTGTGTCTATCAGCACTGCGTAAAATGAAGAAAATGAAAGCACGGTTCATGCATAAAAGCAATATTGTAAGGAAGAATAGACTTCTTAAGCAGGCCTTGAGCTGCAGATACGATTCACCTAAATAAAGCTAAAAAAAAAATGCTCAAAAGCCTCATAATATATGACTTATTTTTATTACGTGGCTCTCTGAAATGCTTGATTCTGACTTACTCTCTCGTTTCATACAAACACATCTAGTACCATCTTGTTTCTCACATATAAACTGTATTGAAATTGAAATCAGAGGACTACAGTATTAACAGTGCTGTAATATTGTAGTGTTGGTCTTGTTGCCTGTTGTAAGTGACACAATAATCACATGCATGTGATCAGCCTCACTGTCCAAACATCACTCAATGGATGCAGAAGATGATGAAACAATTCATGTTTCTCTTTTCTCACCATAGATTTATTGCTGTTCCATGGCGAAACCATTGGAGATATAAAAAATCCTTTTAAAATTTAGAATTTGCAGTGTTTAGTGTGATTCACATTATTTCCAACCTGGTCTCATGACGAAAACGTACCCTTGGGAACTTTTTTGCAAGACGCGAAATACGTACCACCATGTACATTTCGTGACATACTCGATGTGAAATGTCCACTGGGTGGCGCTAAAAATGTGTTCGTTTTTTTCTCTGGAACAGATGAACGTACATATGGTATGGTTTATGTTACATTTTGGTTTTGTAGGTGTCACCGCAGTTCTGACTTGAAATGTCCATTGAGTGGCGCTATAAGTCTAATGCTCCGTGACGTTTCAAAATAACGTACCATCTGCACTACACCTAAATGTCACAAGTCATGGACTTTTGCTTGTGTTTTCATTCCTCATGTGCTCTGTGTGACCTAGTTTTCCCTCATGTTTGATTGTGTCATTATGTTCAGGAGTTTCTCGTCAATTATCCTCATTTTCGTTCCCCATATAAGTTGCATTCAGTTCTGTGTTTCTTCGTTGGGTCTCGTCAATGTGTACGTCTATAATTCCCTCGTGTGTGTGTATGCCGCCTCTCTAATGTAGACTACCCTTATGTGGATTATTAAAGACTGTTTAGCGATATCTTCTTCATCTTCGTGCGTTCTTCCCGCACCACACCTATGACACTAAACCTGCCCGATAGTATGAACAAAAGCGAATGTGATGTAAAAACACAATCGCAAGCATGCTGTTTTATCTTGTTTAGCTTTGTTTTGTTTTTGTTTTTTTTACAAAATCTTACAAAAATAGTGGACTTCCTGTTGAGTGAAGCTAATGAATGTCAGGGTAAATGACTTCAGGTATTACCTAACTTTGCAACCTGTTTGTACATTGTACATTAAGACACTGCCAATAAATATAGAAACATAAAAGGTGGAACTACAACTTCTGTTAATCAGATAAGGGTTATTTCGTGATGCCTATAATCTTAAAGTGGCCAAATATTGGCTTTTTTATAGACTAGAGCTGTGATGATGTAATTTTGTAGGCCATCCCATAAGTGAGCATCACCGTGGTTCCCTGGACAAAAACGCAATAGGACTTTTCCATTGGTTTTTGGATTATTGCAGAAAAAAAGCTCTGTGGCCAACAAAATTGTATCAGTCTAACACAAATTTGGTTATGGTGATTAATTTTAAAACCTAAATACAATCGGTAGAAGTAAAAAGCGAAGCGTAGACAAACTATTAAACTTCTAACAACTGTTCCAGTCTTTATTTAAAGGGGTTATATGATGTTGCTAAAAAGAACATTATTTTGTGTATTTGGTGTAATGCAATGTGTTTATGTGGTTTAAAGTTCAAAAAACACAT
>JAFVLL020006337.1:38846-61767 GCA_021397915.2 Tor tambroides | reverse complement strand
TACTTGAGTATGTATTACTTTTTTTTCCTGAAACGGGGGGGTGGGGGGCCTAGAAATATTCTCAGAAAAATGATTGCAGGAATCTCATTTTTCATGGTATCTTCTTCAAATTTGAAATATAAACTCATTAGACATGTGACTTTCAACCCATTACTTTTCTGGATTGCTCCAGGACTTATTTCATGTATTTGTTTATGAAATAAAAAAACATTCAGTGTGGTAAAACATTTTCAAGGCACTTCAGTGTCTATAACTTTTTATTTTTTTGAGCATTATCAACTCTGGATGATGGATAGTAAAGCCTAGAGTGTCTTCTTTCCAAAGATACCTAAATTGTGTGTATAGCACATTATTGTCAGGAAATGTTACCATTTTAATTTAGGTAGGTCAATTTCAGCTGTGAGGCCCAAAATGGGGGGTGCTGGCTAACAGGTTAATGTAATATCAATACCACTTATTCACTCCCTGGTGAGAACATCAATAAAATGTCAATTGTTTTTTCAGATTTATCACATTTAATTAAAAAGAAGGGGGAAAAGCATTTAATAGTAATTTAATAGCCGTCAGAATATGAATTTGTGAAGATAACTCACTGATTTTATTGTCATTTTATTGTCATTTGTTACCGCTGTCCAATCAATTTGATGTTAAAAAAATATATATATAGAGAGAGAGAGAGAGATACAGAAACATATCTCTTAACCTCAGAGCTCATAAAAGATCTATTTTTAAAGGTTTATACATGCTTTAAATTTTTCTTTCTTTTTTTCAATTGTATTCTTACTTCCAGAACCATATTGTTGCTCAGCTAGGCTTAAAGGGATAGTTCACCCAAAAATGAAAATTTGATGTTTATCTGCTTACCCCCAGGGCATCCAAGATGTAGGTGACTTTGCTTCTTCAGTAGAACACAACGAAGATTTTTAACTCAAACCGTTGCAGTCTGTCAGTCATATAATGGCAGTCAATGGGACCCACGGCTTTGAGCGTCAAAAAAAACATACACAGATAAAACCAAATTAAACCCTGTGGCTCGTGACGATACATTGAGGTCTTAAGACATGAAACGATCGGTCTGTGCAAGAAACTGAACAGTATTTATACAACTTTTTACCTCTGATCCTCCGCAATGTCCAACTGTCCTGAGTGCGTTCACAACAGCCAGCACGTGACGGTGTAAACAGTGAGTGACGTATAGGCGCGACAGATCGCTTCCGTAGATGCCAGAGCACGTTGACGTGTCACGCGGTGGATCAGAGGTAAAAAAGTTATAAATACTGTTCAGTTTCATGCACAGACCAATTGTTTCGTGTCTTAAGACCTCAATGTATCATCACGAGCCGCAGGGTTTAATTTGCTTTTGTCTGTGTATGTTTTTTTTTAATTCTCAAAGCCGTGGGTCCCATTGACTGCCATTATATGACTGACAGACTGTTTGAGTTAAAAGTCTTCGTTTGTGTTCTGCTGAAGAAACAAAGTCACCTACATCTAGGATGCCCTGAGGGTAAACAGATAAACATAAAATTTTCATTTTTGGGTGAACTATCCCTTCAATTAATAACCCAAAAACCTGATTGAATAATAACAACCTCACCACCAAACCTTGTAATACTATGCAAAAATGTACTTGTCGAAATAAAAGTGCAAAAAATAAAAAAAGTTCTGTTTTTTTTATTATTCAGTTTAAATTGCATTTGAGTAAAGTACAGATAAATCAAGATATTTTTAGATGCAAAATGAAGATATGAGTTCTTGTTTTCTGAGAAACTGAACAAAATTGAGTTTGTTTAAAACAAGGACAAATAACTTTCAATGATATATGAAAACTTGTTTTCCTTTTGATTTAAATAGATTTTCTGAGCCCATTGGCAGATATTTAATTTTTAAAAAAAATAATAATCTGACTTCATTTTGATCAGTTTCACCGAAAACAGGACTACCATTTTGTGTTTTTGCTTTCCAAATAAATGTATCTTGGTTTAGGAACATTTGCAATGGGAAGCAATACAAAAAATACATAGCAAGAGCAACACTTTTTTTGCAGTGTTATTAGAAAGTTGCAGTAAAAGTTATTTCCATATTCTAGTGTTTGTCAGCAGAGCTATTCAACCCTCAAGTTTTTGTTTTGTTTTTTTGTAAAATTAATTTTAAAAAAATTATAAAGATGTATTATGTATTAATTATGAAGCTGAAGTTAATTTATGAAGTTTTCAAAACTTTGGAGTGTTGATAACTCATTGTCTGCACTTTAGACATGTACATTTAGAAAACATATTGACGCATTGTGTTCCTTTCAGTGTACTCCTTCAGTTTTCTTTAGTTGATCCTAAAAAGGTCTTTTAATCAACCAGCAAATGAGATGTAAAAGTATACATGAGATTTGAGGTATATGTCCCTGTTGATCACATCAACTTTTTATTTATGATGGCTGAAAGTACTCATCGACCTTTATCATGTTTTGCTCCTGTCATTTGTTCTCAAATAAATGTCCTGTTTGTTAAATCAGAGAGCAAAAAAAAAAAGTGGTATTAATGATTTCATGATGACGTGATGATTTATTTGAAGTTTGTTTTAATGTCTCACCTTTCAGCAGGTGCTCTGATATTTGGCTGTACCATTGCCCTGTGCTTTCTGATAAGGGACCTCATGTTTTACGTGATTGGTAAGTCAATCACTTGATACCATTATTTTTAAAGCTTAATTACGTAATTCCAAAATGTGATATTTTTATTTATCAATGAATAGCATGATCTATGAAATATACAGTGTACAGTACTTTAATCACAGTCTTCGAAATGTTACTATTTTGACAATTGTTTAATTGTTTTAAGTTATTTTGTTTAGAACAAATAAACAGACTTTTTGCCAGTAAGATATATATTTTACATATACAGTTTATATTTCCAAAAAAAAAAAAAATTGTTTTCTGGATTTGTTGCATTAATATATCATTACACAGTCAATTCATAATTTACTCACTATCATGTTGTTCCAACCCAGTATAATTTTTTTTCATAAAACACAAAAGAAAAAAAAAAAATTTGAATTACATTTAATAGCTCATTCCTATCCAGCAAACACGTGCAGGGACCAAGGGGGCTGTCAGGCACTAGAAAGTACAAAAAAAAGATGTAAAAATTATTTAAATACTATTAAAGTTTCACAGAGGAAGTGCATGTTAATTGCACTGTATTCAGGGTCTACTGCAGCCAGACAGCTTTGTATGAACAACAGGACAAAATTTTGGACTGTATTTACAGGTTTATGTTTGGTCTGGTCTGGGTTGTTAATAAGCAGTGAATGTTAATGATTTAATTGATTATTTGGTAATTGTGTATTATTTGCAATTAATAAATGATTATATCAAGAACAGTAATGAAACAAAAGAAATTAAACTTAAACTAAAGCCGAACATGTTGCAGCCTTCATTTTTAAAAGTTTATTTTGACAGAAACCTGCAAGAAGCTCTTAAAGATTCTCTTTCATTGATATTAAACGCTTCTTATTACAGGCATGGGAAGATGGTTGCACATGTTGCATTTTGAAATTAATCAAAATTATGAAAAATACTATTATGAAAATCATTAACCCCTTAAACCAGTATTCCAATAACCACATGCTGAAAAATGCTGGGTGATTTTCTCAAATTGTCCATCATAATCAATTTTTACTATGGCATGCTGCGATAGAAATATCTGCCATTTCTAGTGCATGACACATTGGATTTTGACTTTATATGTGGCATGCTAACTGACTCATTCTGGTGTTAGAAGCTACACTTACAATACCGTTCAATTTTACCATTAACTGCGGAGAAAACTGACTGAAATTGAGGCTACTTGAGAAGTTGAACAAATGCAGCACTCAGTCGCAGGACTGCCATGAAGAAATTAAGACAACCATAAATATTAATATTGTAATTTTACAGTTGTAATTCAAAATAAAATCATTACTATTATTAATATATTACTATTCTTTTTTATATTTTTCTTAAATACATTGTTTTAGTTAAATATTACAACACAGTAAACACTCTGCATTAATTATAATTGCCCTTACCCTATGTTCAGTTATGCATCACTCAACCATTGATCATTTTTAGCATTTGAGTAAAATTCATTTCTTTAAAGGTGCTATATACGATTTTTACATATATAAACAATCCACAAACCTCTATTTGTTATATAAAGATATAGTGTAGCAATTGCATCCTTAGCAGAGAGTGAAATCTAACCTCTCTGTGTGTATTGTAATCAGAGTTTTTCTGTTTAGTTTTTCGTTGTTTCGTGTTTATTGTATCCCTTCCTTTGAAAGTGTTGGCCCTCCCCACATTTATAGAAGACTACGAGAGTGAACTCCCACACTGCTCTGTAAAAGGCCAACTTCCACATGCCATGTTTCTGTATTAGCATAACGCTTACCTCGTCACTTGACATTGTTTATAAAAGCCAAATCTATCTAAATTTCATTATATATCCTGGTTTTACACATTGGCACATTTGTTTTGGTCTGAGATGCAGTGCTCCTATGCAACATTTAATGGTTGAAAAATCATGTACAGCACCTTAGTACTTTCTGTTAGCTATAAGCCTGGTGTACACGGTGTGATTTTTGCTGTCGTACGCGATTTATTTCCCATCGGGAGGAATTGTAGATGCTCGCATGGTCGTGGCTCGCATCGTGTGAGAGGGATTTACGAGCTGAGCCAAGCGCCTCACGAGCTCCCGATCATTTTTGAACATGTCAAGTAAGTTCGGGAGCTGTCGGCTTGCATTCGTGAGGTGTGTACAGTTGAACGAGCCAATTTGTCGATCTATCTGAAGTTGACCAATCAGGAGCTTAGGAAAACTACAGAAGAAAGATGAAAAGGAAGATAGAAACTCGCTGAACGTTTTAAAAAATGTTTTATTAATGCTCAAAAACAGTATACAAACAGTAATACAACCATCAACAAATAAAAATGATAGTCAATGACAACGAAATAAAAGGAAAATTAAATAAAAGAAAAGGGGTGTTTAATACATTACAAACTGAAAAAAAAAAACAATTTGAGACTCAGGCTACATGTCATCAAAGATAGAAAAAGTGTTACAAACAAAGTTTATAAAGCTTTTTTGTTCTTAGACAATTGGATCAATGAAAAGTATTGCTCAAATTCGTTCATGAAAACAAAAGAGAGGTCTGAGTAGGGTAACTCGCTGAACTTTGGCAGGAACAGCGAGCGCTATGTGATGTCATGCAGTGTGTACATGACAGGATCGTCTGAAATGATATTTTACAGTGGATCTCTCATGGAGCTACAGGTATCAGGTGAGATGTAGCACGTATAGGTACTTAATGATAGCTGGATAGCTATTCCTAGCTATATTATAATTCATACACGGGGTGACCAGACGTCCCTGTTTCCCGGTGCTGAAAGATCATGTATGTGTAGCAAACAGTTATGTCTCGTATCAATATTATGCAGTTATGAGAGAGAGAGAGAGAGTGCGCGCGTTTTATTTTACTACATAACGGCTATATTATACACTGCCCTTTTCTCAACTCAATTCAATACATCAGGGAAAGTTCACCCGATTGCTTCGGAATTCGGCAAGTCTTAAAATTGTGTTGTATATCACTGCGCCCGTACGATTTTCAGATAAACACACTCATATCGTGTGCGTGGACATACGATCTTCCTACCATCAGAATTCGCACCATGTACACCCGGCTTTAGTAGTACTCATCTCTGAAATATCAAATATTACTTGTTAACCATCAGTTGAAGTAATTTGATTGTTTATAGTACATTTCATATTCATTCATACACACACACACACCCCTTTTTGGAGCTTCACAACTTCTGGTCATTGTATTACTTTGCTGTATGGAAAAGAGAGAAGTAATCACTCATAAAAATTAATCCTTTTATGTTCTACAAAAGAAATAAAATCATACCATTTTAGAGTAAATGATACAGAATTTTTCTGAATTTGTGCAATTTTCAGTTAGTTAAACACTTTTACTCTGTTTACATTATTACTTTTGTACTAACGTTTCTTTTTATGTTATTTGTTTCATTTTCTTGGATTGTCTGGGAAAATATCATTTTAAATTTTACATTGTCACACTTTAGTTTGGGGACCAGTTCTCACTATGAGCTAACACTTAACTACAACTTTTCCCTCAGTAAACTCCTAATTTGTTGCTTATTAATAATTAGTAAGGTAGTTAAGTTTAGGTATGGGGTAGGATTAAGGGATCTAAAATATGGTCATACAGAATAAAGCATTAATATGTGCTTTATAAGTACTAATAAACAACCAATGTGCTAGTAATATGCATGCTAAAAAGCAACTAGTTAATAGTGAGAATTGGTCCTTAAACGTGTTACCTTTTACATTTATAAATTGTCAGTATTTTAAGACTCATATACTCTCTTTAGGTGGAATAACTGTTTCCATCATCGCATTCGCCTTTACCATCAAATTTCTGTGTGAGCTTGCTGCTCGTGTGGTCAGCTTCTTACAGAATGATGACCCTGCCCGACATGGGGACCGCAGTATCTATGACTATGTACGGGGTAATTATTTGGACCCACGGTCATGCAAGGTCTCCTGGGACTGGAAAGAGCCACAGGAAGTGGGTCAAACCATGAGTTTCCGAGTGCAGGTGACCAATCACAAGTTTTTCTCAAAAAGTTTTTTCAAGTTGTAAAAAGTCTATACTGACTATGTACTTGACTATACATTGGTGCTTTATGCAGCTCAGTTAAAATGACTTCAGTTTTATGTATTTATTAGTTGTTTTGAAATCCCCCTCCCAGCTCTTTTACAAAAATGGCCAGCCTTTTCCTGCACACAGACCTGTGGGATTGAGGGTGAACATCACTCACATAGAGCTGGCTTTAGAAGTCCCTGTGACCCAGGAGGTCCTTCAGGAGTCTAATGTAGTCAAAGTAGCCTTCACTGTGCGTAAGGCTGGGCGCTACGAAGTAGCTGTCAAACTTGGAGGCCTGAATGTGGCTTACAGCCCTTACTACAAGATATTCCAACCAGGTAAAATGCAAGTACAGATTCTTACGTTCCTAATTCTCACTTTTCTAATACTCTGTTTGGAATGAGGGACCTCGTATACAAGGTTTCATCCTAAATGTCAGAATTGGCATACACAATTTATAAATCTCTAGGAATATAACTCATTTTACTTATATACAACCCACAACCCTAATATAATTCTTGGTTGAAAGACCTTTTGCTTTTAATACAGCATCCAGTCTTTATGAATAACAGTCTTAATTTTTTGTAGCTTGTGTTTGTATTGTTGCCTTAATTTTGTTGGTTTTAACAGGGGTGGGTAGACTATAAATTATATCCACTGTGTCTCAGGAAAATTAAGGGAACACTTAATCATCACAGTACAACACCAAGTCTGTTAAACTTCAGGAGTTTCAATCTGTCTAGAATAAGTGATTGTGAATCAGTTTTACCTGCTTTGGTGCAAATGAGAGTGACAGCAAAGGCTCTAGAGATCCAACAGCAAGACAGCCCCCAAAATGGTAATGGTTTTGCAGGTAGGGCCACAGACAATTGCCCTGTCCTTTTCCTTCATGACTGATTTGTCTCTAGTTTTGTGTTCCTGCAGCTGTGCATGTTTCTGACCAAACTGTCAGAAACAGACTCCATGAGGGTGGCATGAGGGCCTGACGTCCTAGTAGGACCTGTGCTCACAGTCCAGCACTTTGCAGCTCGATTGGCATTTGCCAGAGAACACCAAAATTGCCAGGCCCACCAATGGTGCCTGCCGTTTTGGCAGTGGGTCAGTGATGGTCTGGGAAGAAACATCCTTGGAGAGTCACAAAGACCTCCATGTGCTAGCCAACGGTGCCCTTACTGCTGTTAGGTACCAGGATAAAATCTCCTGAGCTGTTGTCAGACCTGTTGTCAGATGCTGGTGCATTGGGCCCTGGGTTCCTCCTGGTGCATCGCAGTGCCCAGCCTCATGTATCCAGAGGGTGTAGGTAGTTTCTGGATGACGATGGCCTTGACTGGCCCTCATGTTCCCCAGACCTGAATGCAATTGAGAATCTCTAGTACTGTCACGGAAACACCAGGCTCTTCCACCAATCAGCGATCCCAATCACCGGAGTTCTGATCACACGCACCTGACCGTCATTCACTAATCACCAGCACCACAGTATAAGAGCACACAGCTCACACAAGCACATTGTCTGGTCTCCATTGTGGATAAGGACTCAACTCGTTTGTCAAGCTACTTACCTGATTTCCTGCTCCAAGTTTCCCGATCTCCTTCGTCTGCTCCTTGTGTTCCTGTGTGCTTGCTACTATCACCTACCTGCATTTGATTCCCGATACCAGCTCCTGGAAATGCACTCCATCATCTCAAGACCTGGTAACAGAATATATCTCCATCAGTTTCATCTCCATTCCAGTGAAAGACTCTATATCTGCCATTACTCACCTGCTCTGCTGTTCATCTACATCATTACAATAAACCCGTCTGTTTGATTCTAACCTGTCTGTGTCCTGAGTCTAACCACACGTTACAAGTACGTTATGTATTGGAGAATCCAAAGCTGGCACGTAGCACCACAGACTGTCCAGTTGCTCAGTGATGATCTAGGTCTGGCCATCATCCGCTGTCTCATCAGGAGCATGCCCAGACATTTTCGGAAGTGCATGCAGGCACCTGACTTTGAGTTGTTTGGATGAAATTCATGCATGTTTCTGTGTGATTTTTAAACTAGCCCTCAGTGGGTTAATGAGTTTAGTTTCCATTGACCATTGTCATATAATTTTGTTCTAAACGAATTGTAATATGTATATAAGGAAAGATTTCCAACTTGAATATTTCCTTCAGTGAGGTCCAATGTGTGATTTAAGTGTTCCTTTAATTTTTTTGAGCAGTGTATATACTACCGAAAGGTCATATTTGAGACTTCTCGACTCAACAATTTGTGTTTTTGGTCATGCTTACAGTCTTGAATTTTAACATCTAAGGAGTGTCGTTTGTTTGTTTGTTTTTTACAAACATATATCCCTGTAGACCAGCATCTGTAAGCTCTTGCAGTTATTTACCTCTTTATCTAGAGATTCTTTTGTAGAACCTACTATGGCTACAAGACGATTTCCAGAACACAAAGTTCTCGAGACACAGTTGACAGCCTTATTCATAAGTTTAAAATGTGTTGTACCAGAAAAGCTTTGAGTGTTAAAGAAAAGATACAAATCATCAAGGAGAATAAAATGTTTGGTCTGAGCAACTGAGTAAAACCCCTCAATTTACTGTCAAAGACTTGCAGGATAATTTGATGAAAAGAGGCAAAAACATTTCAGTGTAATTTACAAGTATGAAAAAACAGCAGGACTGTTTTTTTTTTTTTTATAAAGTAAATAGTAACTAGAAATAAATATTATATCATTATTTTGAAACATGCTGCTGTCCCAACATCTTTGTCTCCAAGTTAAAATAAGTATGTATGCTTGCAGTCCCTAAAAACAGGTTCGCTCTTCATGATAGAAAGTCTTTAAAAAAGGGCCACCAAAAGAACCAACATATCCTTTGCCAGTTTTCCTTTTTTTTTTTTTTTTTTTTTTTTTTTTTTTTTAAATACTTTTTTGTTAGTAATATAAAATAATTATCCGGTAATATGTTGTTACATTTACGCTTACATTAAGCTGTGCATTTACAAAAACTTTCTTTTGTAGTAAAATGAAAAGATGCTGATGACAAGTGACATGAATTTCATGTGTTGCAGGTACAGTGGTCCCATCCAAAACAAAGATAGCGTACCACTTCTCAACACTGGTTCTGACTTATGGCCAGCAGCACACACTGCAGATAGAACCACGGGATGAGTATGGCAACCCCACCAGTAACTCTGTCTCACTTGTGGATGAGGTCAATTACAGCATGCATGTCCACCCAGTAAGGACACTTACTGCATACCCAGAGATTTTTAGTTCAAGCTTTCAAATTTGGATATATGTCTTAGCATTAAAGAAGTTACAGGTCCAGCAGAATTTGCTGAGTTTTCATTCAGATCTCTTTTTCTTACTGTTCCTACAGTTGGGCACAGTGGATGAGGAGAGCTCAGATGATTGTTACAGCACGTCGGTATCATCAAACAAGCCACAGTGCCAAGTTCTGATGAGAATTACCTTCAGGAAAAAAGGCTGCTTTAGAGCATGCATCTCATACAGGGACCAGCCCCTTAGCAATGGGGAGTTTGACATCATTGTACTCAGCGGTGAGTTAATCTTGGCATTGGAGAGGTTGTTGGAGAGATTTTTTACCAACACAGCTCCCTTCACCTTTTCACCAAATTCCATGAATTTTCCAGTGTGTTGTTTACTGGATAAAGATTAAAAAAATGATATTGTACTCATAAAGAGCTAAGCATAATAAGAAAACTTTTCAAAAATAATTTACTTTCCCATTACATTAAATCACAATTTTTTGAAAGACAAGTGGTGAAACTAAATTGTTTATACGTAAAACAAATGAAAAATGTATTGCTTCTAATGGCCATATTCAGATTAATCCCCACAAGTTTCTGGCCACAACCCACAGTAGTGCTTCTTAGGAGTTGCAATTTTTTATGAAAATTTTGTCTAAAACTTGAATACCCAATATTAAACCTGACTGATTCAAGGTTTTGGCCCAGTCTGTTTCGGTGGTGTTCAACAGACTTGAACTAAGAACTGAACAGACAGTTCTGTTGCCAGTCAGTAAGGCAGTAATTAATGTAACCCAGGGCTTCCAGACCAACGCTATATCCCGAGATAATCTCATCGTGTTTTCAGGACGAATCAGAGAAGGGAGAATCACATTACACAACATGTCAATAGGAAGAATCGCTGACAATTTTGTCTGATCTACAAACTGCGTTTCACAACCAAACACATGCGAGAAGTGATACAGGAAATAATGTAAGATCACACGTAAGACAGGAGTTATTGCATAAGATTGGATTTCTTCCTGTTAGACATTGTAGCCTGCAAGAAGCTTACAATACAAGTTGGTTGTACACTGGTTTGCAGTGAAATAGAAAAAAATAATATGAAGGAGAAGGTGGTTGCATGCAGAAGCCATACATGTTGATGTTTCGTTACAAATCTATGACTCCACCCCCTGAACTTTGCCTTGCCCTGTATCATGCTCTTTCATCTGCTATATCAGTCAAAACATATTTCATACTACAGGACTCTGAGTCTGCGACAGACCTAGTTATTTAGCATGCTAATGCTGGGCATGCACTGTATGATTCTAGGCCTGCCGACTATTTTTTATTTATTTTTTTTGGGCATTTGTACAGTAATCTTTAAAATAAGTTAATTCCAAGGATCAATAATATGCAAATTAGCATTTGCCACTATAATCATAAATGAGAAAGAAATATAAATAAGAAATATGTGATGTATTGTCAAGTATGGTGACCCATACTCGAAATTGGTGCTCTGCGTTTAACCCATCCAAGTGCACACACACAGCAGTGAGTAGTGAACAAATGCACACACACACACACACACACCGTGAACACACACCCGGAGCAGTGGACAGCCATTGTTCCAGCGCCCGGGGAGCAATTTGGGGTTCGGTGCCTTGCTCAAGGGCACCTCAATCATGGTATCGAAGGTGGTGAGAGTGCTGTTCATTCACAATCCCCACCTTCAATTCCTGCCGGTGCGAGAATCGAGCTGGCGACCTTTCGGTTACAAGCCCGACTCTCTAAACATTAGGCCACGACTGCCCACCCTGAGTGGAAATGAGAAGTCATGGAGTTTTAGTGATCAATGTGTGGGAACCCTTATGTTCTCTTCAATGTAATTGCAAGGGCAACAATGACAGAACACAGCTGATTGATTACATAACATCCAGAAGAGTGGAAGTGCATTGCTGTAACCTTTTCTCAATGTCTTTTCGCCATTATGCACTCACACAGAAAATGAGAAGAACTGTGTGGAGAAAAATGTATCTACCCCAGGCATAAGCATCTACTTTGAGGCCTACCTCTACAGCATGGGCACTTACAGTAGTTGTCCTTGGCAGTTTCTAGCATCCTCCCAACTAGCCCTGCAGAGACGGCCCTCCATGGGTGATGATGAGGAGGAACATGACTCCCCTGTAGAGGGGCAGTCAGAGAAGGTCAAGAAACCAAAAAAGGTCTATTGCTATATCTCACCAAAGGTAAAATAGATTTTAAATGGGTTAATGCTGCATTTGTGTGGTTAATTTTGTTTGTTAATATTGGTTCTTTGTTAATTTAAATACCGACTTATTATATTGTGTTTCAGCAATTTTCTGTGAAGGAGTTTTACCTGAAAATTATTCCTTGGCGCCTTTTCACTTTCCGTGTGTGTCCCGGAACTAAGGTTATCTTTTTTTCAGAATACCTCCTTTTCTGAATCATTTTACCAAAAACACTATTCTTTTGCTGACTGCAAAAGCTGTTATTTTAAGAATATATATTTTTCTTTTTGTTTTAATTTTGGCAGTTCACTTACCATGGACCAGACCCTGTTCATAAATACCTAACACTGGTAGTAGATGATGGGATTCAGCCTCCCGTAGAGCTCAGCTGTAAGGACAGAAATATTATGGCTGCAACCTTTATCCGCTTTCTCCACAAGAACATTGGTTAGTGTGAGTGGCAGTGTGTCAGTAAATACAATCAAATTTAGATATATTGTTGTGTTTGATTTCTTTTTTGTGTGTGTGTTTGCATCTTCTAGGAGGATCAGAAACTTTTCAGGATAAAGTGAACTTTTTTCAGCGGGAGCTGAGACACATTCACTCCAAGAGGCCTCGCACTAAAACCTGCCTGAAAATCAGCCGTCACTCACTCCTTGAATCGGTGAGCACATCTGACAGATCATTCCTCATGGGCCATACAGAACAGTACAGAAAGATAGAACAAGTCTCTCAATACTCATATAAGCCTGCAGCCCTGCACCATTTATTTCTTGGATTTATTTATTAATTTATTTTTTTCTTTGGTGTAGTGCAGTCTCTGAATTTTATGGGAATTAAAAGTGACACTTTTCCCCCCCTTTTTTCAGTCTCTGAAGGTCACACGGAGCTTTTCTGTGTCGGATTGGAGTAAGAACTTTGAAGTTGTGTTCCAGGATGAGGAAGGTTGGTTAACCAGTTGACGTTATTAGTTATACTAATTATTCTTATGCATTTCACAAAACCTGTCAAGAACATAATAATTTACATAAAATAAAATTACATAAAACAAAATAAAATTACAAATAAAATAAAGTAAAATAAAATAAAGCCTACTTTTTAACCATTAAGATTTGTTTTCATTGTGACATTTCATGACCTTTTTTTTTTCCCCCCCCCCCCTACCATTCATAAACCTATAATCATATTTAAAGGTTGATTTGTTCTATGTGTTTGGGTGTGTTTATTAGCTCTGGACTGGGGTGGGCTGGTGTGATGATGGTTTCAGGCTTTCCATCTGTATAAAAGACTCTGTTTGATACAAATAACCAGCTTTTCACACGCTTTAGTGACAACAACCAAGGTTTGGTAAGTCATAGCTGTACAAAACAGCTTTTTATGCTGCTTGATATTGCAAACTAGTATTTCTTATATTATTTTAATGTATTGTTGTAATTAAAAACACTCTGGTTCGTAGTGCAAATAGTTTTATTGTATTTACTGCGTTTTGTTATTTTTCTAGTTATTTACCTAAAGCGACAAATTAATTGGAAGTCTTGCACATTCACAGAAAATAGCTTATTATAATGTTGCAAAATAAGCTGGATAAAGAGTTCTGTGCAATTGACCGTTCGCAAAGAGCTTGATTGACAGGCGATCTGACCAATCAGAACGCAGAGATTATGTGCCGCCGCTGCTATCCGCCATCTTGCCCGACAGCTATGACAGGTCTCCATAGAAATACATGTTAAACGGGGTAAAAAAGATCAGCTGAATTGAAACTTTTTCAGTATAACTAAATATAAATATGTGCAGAGGGTTAAGATGTGCTGTTGTTGGTTGCCACGGTAACGTAATAAGCTAAGGTATTCCTTTAAATACTTGTTTTGCGTACCAGAAAACCTGTCATGTCCGGCGCTGTATGCATGGCTTGCAGCACTTAAGTTAAATACTGAGTGTTAAATAATAAAATAATATGTTAAAACGTGTGCTCTTATCATTCTGTGGACAAAATCCCGTGAACTTCGTCCCGATCGGGAGCTGTATATGCACATGTGCGCTCATCTGTTTTCAACGCAGCTAACCTGGCGTCGCTTTATGTCATCTTCCCACTCAGCAAACTATGACAGGTCCTTTACTGCAAAAAGACCGTCACTGCGGCACTCTAAAGTGATGAAACTATGGCGCTATGTGCTTTTAAAACCATTTTCATAGGTTTCACGTTATATTGACCATTTCCGGAAAATAAATCATGCCCAGTAATAGCAATCTCCTTCTTAACCACAGATCAGACAGGAGAGTAGATTAACTAGGTGGACTTACACTTAAAAATGGTCATTCGCAGTTTGAAATAAGACACTTTGATGTTTATTCATGTTTATTTCGTGCTTTGGTAAATGAGAAAGGAGCGATCTTCATTCACGTGTTTGAACTGAGGCAATACAGCGATCTGTCATGACACATTGAAACCCTAGCGGTATTTATTGTTTTAATTTCTTTAAAAATGACACAGTTTAAAAGCTGAGGGTCCTGAGACCTTGTTTCACATCAGAAGTAACCTGCTCTGTCTTCTCTGTCACTGTTTTGTCAGTTTCCTCTTTGCTCCGCGATGTATTTTTCACTGCGTGAGAACGTGTGTAGTGTGAGAGCGGCATTGTTTGTCGGTCATGGCAACAGTAACTAAGGGTGGGCGGGTTTTGCGAACGGTCAATTGTGTGTGTATGTTATGCTGGATATGGGAAAGTATTTTAAAATGGCTAAAATTACACTTATCACCTTTAAATGAACTGTAATGATGTAGACATTGACTTTTTAATATTGTGATGTTGGTCAAGAGTTGATATGGAATGAGCTGTTCTATGTTTTTTGGGGGGCAGGTCCACCCAAACGCTGATCGCTCCCCTCACCTGAGGGTGAAAATGTATGAGTTTGCAGGTCGAGTGGTGGGCAAATGTCTGTATGAATCCGCTTTGGGTGGGGCCTACAAGCAGCTGGTACGAGCCCGATTCACCCGCTCCTTCTTGGCTCAGATAATTGGATTACGAATGAACTATAAGGTGACAATTGATTCATAGCCTGCTAATAAATGTAAATTTTAACCTGTACTGATATAATTCATACCTCATTTACAAATGAAAATTTATTTTATGAGTAGTCATATCCCCTCTCTTTGGGTGCAAATTTTGCAAAGCATACCTGTAAACTTGTTGCATTTGAAGACCATTCACATGATTCAGGCAAATGCGATGAGATTTTATTTGGGGGACCTTTTTGTTCAAACCAATTATGACACACAAAATCTCTTTTTTGGCTGAAATGTGAGGTTTATCTAAACATAGTAAACATAGTAACTAAATATAGTTCTATTTCTAAAATCAGAGCCCCTGTCAATTTTTTTTTCCAGCCTAGAGTTTGCAAATATGCAAATAAACTTACTCTCCTTGATTAAAATTATATGAGTGTTTATTTTTTGTTTTTCTTTGCTTTGCCAGTACTTTGAAACTGATGATGAGGAATTTTACAAAACCAAGGTATGCTTTATTCTGAACAACGATGTCAGTGAAATGGACCTGGTGTTTGCAGAGGAAAAATATAGCAAGTCAGGACACCTGGAAAAGGTAGTCATCATTAATTCAATGAAAAATTAATCAAAAATTAAATCTGTTCATTTTAATCTTGATTCCAAATACGATCATACAGTTAAGTGCATGTGTGTATGAAAGTGCTGTAAAGGAAGGGTTGTCCAATCCTGTTCCTGAAAGGACAATGTCCTACAGAGTTTAGCTTCAACTGGCTCCAACATACCTGCCTGGCAATTTCTAGTGGGTCTAAAGACCTTGATTAGCTGGTCCAGGTGTTTTTAATTAGGGTTGGCGATAAACTCTGTAGGACAGTAGCTTCCAGGAGCAGGTTTGGACACCCCTGCCTTAATGGTTATTTGAGTGTACAGGTGAATTTTTGTTGTACACTTTCACTAATAGTAATAATGTTACAGGTGGTGGAATTGATATCAGGTGGTGCTCAAATTGCAGTGACCAATGAGAATAAAATTCACTACTTAAACCTTTTGGCCCAGTACAGACTAGCCAGTCAGGTGCGAGATGAAGTAGAGCACTTCCTAAAAGGTAAGAGCCCAAGTTTCAGACTCTTTAATTAAACTTCTGTACGAGATCTTGAATTAACTGAATGACCTTTTCTGTTCAGGTTTGAATGAACTGGTCCCTGAAAACCTTCTGGCCATATTTGATGAGAATGAATTGGAGGTGAGAAATTACTATAGATATACAGCAAATTACTAAAGAAGAATTGAAAATCATTCAATAATGGAAGTGTATTAACAATGGTCCCTTAAATATAGTTATTAAGGATTTCTGGAAAAAATGACCACATAACAATAGTTTTCATAGCTGAACCCATTTATCTAAGCACAGTTCAGTTTACATACACTGGTGATATAAATCCACATGCTAATCATGTCTTTGGATTTCAAACCAGTTTGATGAGCTGTTCCATAAACATCCCCTGGCTGATATTTTCTTGAGGGAACACTTTTTTTTTTTTTCTTTTTCTTTTTAAAGGGGTCATATAATGCCATTTTTGTACAAGTTAATATGATTCTTTAGGGTCTAAATGAAAAGTTTGTAATATACTTTAATTAAAAATTCTCATTAGTATTGTAAGAAAACACTCATTTTACGTGGTCAAAAACAGCTCTCTGTTCAGCACGCCATTTCAGTGCATGTGCCTTTAAATGATCGTGAGCTCTGCTCACCCTGCCCCTCTGCTCTGTGGGGCGTGACACAACACAGGTGGAGTGTTGCCTTGACAACAGTTGAGGGTATCTTTTGGCAGAAGAATGGCAGTGGGAGTTTCTGAGGACACTGCAACTATTTCAATTTGAACCGGAGTCAAAAAAAATATATATATATTTGAACCGAAATCGGACACGGAACAAGATGATGGCCCCGAAGAAGTTCGACAATTAAGGCTCGAACAGGACGTTTCTGAATGGTTGGTTAACGTAATGTCACTTTGATCTATCTTTGTATGTACTGTTACAACACGTTACTGTACTGTACTGTTATTACTTATTAATCAGTAACAGACACCGTTATAAACCATCTACAAAAGTAAGCTTAATGTACTGTTACCACGTTAACTTTACCACAGCGTACACAGTTTATAATAACACAATAACCATAACGTGTTGTTCATTACAAACGTGGGATTATTAATTATATTGAGAACGTCATACATAGAAAACATGCCATAATGTACACTTGATTTCACGTAATGAACACTTGATGTCACGTAATGAAAGTTAGTGTAAACTTTAGCCACATTCATGGTGAAACATGCAAGCGATTAGCATAGATTAATATAAAGTTTAATAAAACGTTACACTCACTTCTTCTGGAGGTGCAGCAGGAACACAAATAGTTGTACCGATCCTTTTTTCAGGAGAAGCTTCTTGGCAAAACCAGCTTTAAACTGACCTCGTTTATAAAGCAGTCTGGTGAGAAATGATTCGCGCAAACATGAAAGAATTGAGGTTGATCTGGGGGACTATTCCCTTCGAAAACAAACTCAGCCACCAGAGTGCTTTCAAGGGCTTCTGATTTAGGGACATCAAAACGACTGCTGTGTTCGTTATTACACCCAAGAACAGAACACCACGATCGCTTAGACGCCATTCTGCTCCAGCGTATCAACAATGGCGGACTATGATGACAGCTCGCTCAGGGAGGGTCTGTGTTGAAACGCTCCTGTCAATCAACAATCGCGGGAGGGCCCTCCAATCTTGTGACGTCACAAGACGAACAGCTCGATTTGAGACAGGGGAAAACATATTAGGAGATTAAAAAAAAAAACTGAATGGATTTTTATCATTATAGGATGGTTGTGTACAGGCACTGCCAACACACATTTCAGTACAATCAACTTGTAAAAGTGGATATAGCATTATATGACCCCTTTAAACTGGTATCATTCTGTTTCCAGTCTTAAGTTTTGGTCACAGTAGCAAAATTAAATTAGTGAAAATTAACAAGATTTTGCAGGCAAAAAAAATGTACATCGCCAGCAGTGTTCCCACCTTTGCAACTTTTCAGATTCTTTTAGCAACTTTTAAAAAATAAAAGAGTCTAGCACCAAAGCTAGCAACTTCTTGGACAAACTCCAGTTTTTGAAACTCCAGTATTGGAACCATTCACAATATTAATTCTTAAGCCTTGTTGTGACTGTCAGTCCAAATCTGATTTTTGTGTACATCTGGTCATAATCTGACAAATATGATTTTTATGAATCCATTTCAAGATACATTCATATGTGGTTTTAAATCCAATTCAGATCTCATTTCTGGAAGTCCTTTTCAGTCTGATTCCAGCTCTGATCAGATTTCACATAGCTTTTCTGCCTTTTTCTCACACCATGTAAAATGTACATATCAGATGTAGGAAACTTGCTGAAAGCCAATGCAGAAACAAGGTTATATTGTTGAGAAGTATGTCAGCCTGGTATCCACATGTTATTGCCCTTGTACAGTCCTGTCCAACTCTCCTCGTATAACAGCCCATCTCCCGTTATCTCCTCCGTGCTCTTGAGATTGTGCTGGGATACACCGCACCTTGCCATGGCACGTATGGAAGTGCCATCCTGGAGAAGCTGGACTACCTGTGCAACCTGATTGGGTTGCAGGGACTGCCACATTCTAGTAGTAGTGAGAAGGACCCTAACAAAAAACAAAACCAGAGAAAAATCTGTCCGGAAGGATAAGGAGAGAGCAACTGTCTGAGGCCACCACCTGCAAAACCATTCTTTTTTGGGGGGTTGTCTTGCTGTTGCCTCTCCAGTGTACCTGTTGTCACTTTCATTTGCACCAAAGCAGGTAAAATTCACAATCAGTCCTCTTTAACTGGACAGATTTATGTCCAGTTAAGAATTTATACTGTGATGATTAAGTGTTCCCTTAATTTTTTTCAGCAGTAGAGTTGGGTCATTCCATGTCAACTTAACCAGAGGTCTCTGACTCAAATTTTTGTTAATATATTGCTCCAGGAGTAAACTGTTAAATTGTACACATTTTCAGTGGTCAAAAATCAAATGTTGGTCACTTTGCATACAGATGAGGAATATCTGAAGAACATAGAATGTAGCATGTAAACGTAGCCTTAGTGGGTGTTTTTTACAGACTCCTCATGTAAAGTTGATGTTTAAAAAGTTAAAGTCTGTGTAAAGCAAAAACACCATATATTATATTATATATAACATATATAGCAAAATCACATATATATTAAATAAATGTGTTCTGAGTTTGTCCCACCACAGAAAAATGTGTTAACCACCCAGCCAAATTTGAATAAAAAAAAAAAAAATGCCAAGTAAGTAAAATAAGTTATCAAAATCTTGAAAAAATATAAGCAGTATTCTCTGCTCTCAACTTTGTAAAACTAGCCGGTGTAAACTGCAGAGGCGGGTGTTGGTGGTGATCCTCAGCTCTCCATCAAGGTGGCTCTTCACAAAATTAATCCACCTCTTATCATCTTTAGGAAATGTAAATAAGGAGACCAAGCTGTTTTGTAAATTATCGCAACCAGGTAATATGCATTTACGTGACAAAGGCATAGCTTGCTAGCAAACTGTAGGCTGTAGTAACGGTAATGAATAGAATAAATCATATAAATGAAAAACTTCAAATAATGAATAAAACACAAATATAGCAAATACATTAAATTATAAATTAAAATGCCCCATCAGGACAAGACCACGGGAATCAGATAAGCCCTTTACACTATCTGACATGGCTGCGGTTGGAATTGAACTGCGGGTTTCGTCTGGCCAGAGGAGAACTGCCCCCCCACCTGAGCCTGGTTTCTCCCAAGGTTTTTTTCTCCATTCTGTCACAGAGGGAGTTTTGGTTCCTTGCCGCTGTCGCCTCTGGCTTGCTCATTTGGGGACACTTAATTTCTAGCGATTATCGCCGATATGATTGCACAGATATTTAAACTAAACTGAGCTAGACAATGACGTCTCTGAATTCAATAATGAAATGTGTTTAACTGAAAATTGAGTGTTTAATCTTGTCATTATACATTACTGACACTATTCTCCAACTTGGTACTGTTAAGTGCTTTGACACAATCTGTATTGTTAAAAGCGCTATATAAATAAAGGTGACTTGACTTGACTTTACTCATGATTGAGCGGGCGAACCACTGATGCTAATGTGCTGTAGTTATTATAGTGTTAGGGGAGGGGCCATGCTCAGTGGCTCTAGTGCATCATCGAGAAAAAGGCCATCATTCAGGCTGCCCAAAAAATCCTAAACACAAAAATGGTGAAAAATTGTTTAACTCCTCAATTCAGTACTACATAGTCTTTGTAACATGTTTTCAGCAATACATTTCTAACATGTATAATGTGTTTAGAAACAAATCTATGAATTGCCTTTACACAGACTTTAAAGTTATGACTGTTTTGTCTTGTTCCCAGTTGTTGATGTGTGGTACAGGAGATATTAACGTGCAGGACTTTAAAGCTCATGCTGTAATTGTTGGAGGGTCATGGCACTTCAGAGAAAAGGTAAGTGACTTAATATTTAAAGGATATCATTCTTTTGCATGGCATTACCAAACACATATTCATAAATGTTATTGTACAAGCACAAGGTGACAGAAAGCATTCAATGTAGTTCTGAAAACGTGTTCTGAAAAACCTGGAAAATTGATGACAAATTTTCCAGTCCTGCAAAAACACTTAGAAATGAGAGAAAATGTAATATGTCCTGGAAAATCTAGTTGTTGTCCTGGAAAATTAATTCAAAAATGTAAATGTTTTCTCTTACCCAAGAATTACCAGTTTACCACTAATGGTAACTTTACCAATTAATGTATTAATGTTTGTAGTGGAAAACGTTCCATTCAGGGATGCTTATATTTGACAGTGTGAATATTATTGTGTTTCCCAATGTTCTGTCCAGTGGTCAGCTTTAGGAGAAGTATTTTCAATGACGCTGTATACTCTTGTGTTTGCAACAGCTAGCTCATGTTATTTACTAATGTTTAAGCAGTTGGTAAGCAGGTAAGCAGTTGGCTGTCTTAACATTAATTCAGTAACTTGCTAACTAATAATACCGTCAAAAGTACTAGTACATTGGTACCAAGTCGACACTGACATTTTAAAAACTTGATGCCAGCCTTTCTGCAGCACAGGTAGTACCAAGTGCACACTCAATTCTACTCAATAGTTTCTATTGCAGGGGTGGTGAACCCTCGGCTCTCTTACACTGCTCTTATGCGGCTCTTCAAACTATCCACGTTATGTGTTTACAGTCGCAATTTATTTTTAAAATTTAATTTTGAAATACACAGGTATGCATTTGAATACATTTGCTGAATCTAATTAGAATTTTTAATATATATTATTATTTATTTATTTTTTACAGAACCTGTTGTGTGATTTTACACGTTAGCCTATTGACTAACATGATTGATGTGAAGTTTGTTAGTATAAATCATCATGGCAGAGTCAGAGGGGGGAAGCGTACAGCTAAGCGTAAATAGGTAGATGAGCAAAGAACATTTCTATCTGAATGGGAGGATTTATATATTTTATATATTTTTGTTGTTGTTGTTGAAAGAAATGGAAAGCCATTCCGCTTGATATGCCAGACTTCGTTTTCAAATTTTAAGGCTTCAGATCTTGAGTGCCATTTCACCTCCATCCTACCATAGCCCGAGAATTTCCCAAAGGCAGTGAACTTTGCAAGCACAAGGTAAAGACACTGAAACGTCAGTCAAAAAAGCAGCTTACCAAGCATTCAGAGACAGTGACATTAGCGTCATATCAGCTAGCATGGAACATTGCTTGTGCAAAGGAGAATAGTAATGGACCTTCAGTAATGGACCTTCAACTGTCACGGCACACTGTTGAACAGAGAATATCTGACATTAACATTTCAGTAGAAACATTTATTTCCAGATCTTCAGAAGTGCCAGAATTTCAGCATTGCATTGGATGAGTCTTGCAGTGTTCAAGAAAAGCCATAGTTGGCAATATTTGTACGGTTTGTGTCAGAAGACTGCATAATTAAGGAAGAGCTGCTTGACATTGTGCCGCTGAAAGACAGAACTTGTGCATCGATCTGAAAGAGACACTGAGGACTTTTTGTTGAGAGAGCAAATCTGCAGTTATTAAAACTAACAGCAATAGCCAAGGATGGAGCTCCAGCCATGTTGGGATCTGAGAAAGGCCTCGAGGAAAGTTTTGAGGACAGATTCTCCAACCTACGGCAAAAAAGACCACAGATTACATTTCTGATCAACCAATTCACTGCTGAATCACACTGTTTAAAAGCCTCTTTAGTGGAAGATGAAGCAGCATTTCAGCTTGAAGTGGTTGAACTTTCTGAGGATGACAGACATAAGTGTTCTGAGGGAAGGAACCATGGTACATACATACATACATACATACATATATATATATATATATATATATATATATATATATATATATATATATGACATGAGAACAGAAAGAACATTTAATCCTTGTGTATTCTTCGGGGTCTTTTTGACCCGCAAATGACGTTTGCTGAATTTTTAAAAAATGTTCTCTTTGTCCAAATGACATGAGACTTTGTACAGTGGTCAACACTTCCTAGATCTTCAAATAAAAAAAAAATTGGAATGATATCTTGATTTTATGTTAGTGTGAAAAAAAAAAAAAAAAAAAAAAAAAAAAGTTATTA
>JAFVLL020006337.1:10034-38749 GCA_021397915.2 Tor tambroides | reverse complement strand
ATAGACAAGAGTAATCAACAACTACTAAATGAATACCATGAATGAAAAAGGAATAAAGTGCATAAGATGTATAAAATGCAAGTGATTATGTTGGGGGAAACCAGTTTCTAGTTGTGATTTGGTAATTAAGTTTCAAACATAGTTATGAATGGATTTGATTGGAACCCTGTGATCTCTTAACTCTCTTTCACCCACTGTTGCTGCGTCCAGAGGTCCTAAGGAATTTTTATGGTGGTCACAGGCTAAAACCTTAGGAATCAGTCTGTTGGTGGGTGAAGCACAGAAACTGTATTTTGACCAATGAGAAGTCCTGTCCTTCCCAGGCTTTGTACCAAAGGTTGTCTTCTTGCACTCTAAGAGGTGTCTGGCTGTTGTCCTGGCATCTTTATCTGATGGCGTTGGACAGTTTGCTCCACCAAGATCCAATCAAGATGTAACAAACCTTTGTCCACTATTGTGGTCCGAGAGGGGGTCTGCCATAAACTGGGCCCTGGAATGTGCTGTCCACTACAAAAGTGGGCATTGGTGGTGATCCTTAGCTCTACATCAAGGTGGCTCTTCACAAAATTTAATCCACCTCTTCTTGATATCATCATTACTAATGGTAATGACAGTAACTCGCGATTGAGTGGGCGAACCACTGATGCTAAAGTGTTCTAGTTATTAAAGTTCGAGTCTCAGGACCGGCAGGGATTGTCGGTGGGCGGAGTGAATAACCAGCGCTCTCTCCACCCTCAATACCACGACTGAGGTGCCCTTGAGCAAGGCACCGAACCCCCAACTGCTCCCCGGGCGCCGCAACATAAAAAGCTGCCCACTGCTCCGGGTGTGTGTTCACTGCTGTGTGTGTGCGCTTTGGATGGGATAAATGCAGAGCACTAATTCCGAGTATGGGTTACCATATTTGGCTACGTGTCACGTCACTTTCACTTTCATTTAAAGTGTTAGTGGGGAGCCATGGAGCCATGCTCAGTGGATCCAGTGCGTCATCAAGAAAAAGGCCATCATTCAGGCCACCCAAAAAAAAAAAAAAAAAAATCCTGAACACAAAAATTGTGAAAAACTTTTTAACGGTCAAACTCCACAATTCAGTACTACATAGTTCAGTCTTTGTAACACGTTTTCAGCAATACGTTTCTAACATTTATAATGGGTTTAGAAACAAATCTCTGAATTGCCTTTTACATGGACTTTAAAGTTATGACTCTTTTGTCTTGTTCCCAGTTGTTGATGTGTGGTACGGGAGATATTAACGTGCAGGACTTTAAAGCTCATGCTGTAATTGTTGGAGGGTCATGGCACTTCAGAGAAAAGGTAAGTGACTTACCGGTAATATTAAATGTATTTCATCCTTTTTTCAAGGTGTGCACTTACCATAAGTTTATACAGAAAGCATGGTATTACCAAACACATCTTCATAAATGTTATTGTACAAGCACAAGGTGACAGAAAGCATTCAATGTAGGGTTCCCATGTGTTTTGAAGAACTTAGAAAATTGATGACAAATTTTCCAGTCTTGGAAAACACTTAGAAATGAGAGAAAATGAGAGAGAAAATTATTTAAAATTACCAGTTTACCACTGGTCCAGAACAATTAATGTTTATAATGGAAAACTTTGGGTTCAGGAATGCTTACTTTTGACAGTGTGAATATTGTTGTGTTTCCCAATGTTCTGTCCATTGGTCAGCTTTAAAGGGTTTGTTCACCCTAAAATGAAAATTAGCCTGTGATGTACTCACCCTCGAGGCATCCTAGGTGTATGTGACTTTCTTCTTTCAGACAATTTATTCGGAGTTATATTAAAAATTGTCCTGGCCCCTCCAAGCGTTACAATGGGGGTAAGCGGGTGCTTTTTGTCAACAGTCCAGAAGATGTGAAATAATGTGCGTGCATCCATAATAAAATGTACCTCACATGGCTCCGGTGGTGAATAAAGGCCGCCTGTAGCGAATCCATGTGTTTTTGTAAGAAAAATATCCATATTTCAAACGTACAGTGCCGTGAAAAGGTTTTTTAAATTTTTTGCATATTTGTCACACTTAAGATTAAGATCATCAAACAAATGTTAATATTACACAAAGATAATGCAGATTAATACAAAATGTGGTTTTTAAATGATTTCATTTATGAAAGGGAAAAAAGCTGTCCAAACCTGCCTGGCCCTACATGAAAAATGAATTGCCCCCTCCTGTTAAATCATGAAAGAACTGTGATTAACCACATTATTTTAGAAAGCGGAGTTAAATTTCACTAGACACACCCAGGCCTGATTACTGCCAGACCTGTTGAATCAAGAAATCACTTAAATAGAACTTAAATAGAATCACTTAAATAGAACTAAAGTGAAGCATACTTAAAGAGCAACACATCATGCCGCGATCTAAAGAAATTCAAGAACAGATGAGAAACAAAATAGTTGACATGTATCTGTCTGGAAAGGGTTATAAAGCCATTTCTAAGGCTTTGGGACTCCAGCGAACCACGGTCAGAGAAAAACTTGGAACAGTGCTGAACCTTCCCAGGAGTGGCCGGCCTACCAAAATTACTCCAAGAGCGCAATGACGACTCATCCAGGAGGTCATAAAAGAACCCAGAACAACATCTAAAGAACTGCAGGCCTCACTTGCCTCAATTAAGGTCAGTGTTCATGATTCAACAATAAGAAAGAGACTGGGCAAAAACGGCATCCATGGGAGAGTTCCAAGGCAAAAGCCACTGCTGACCAAAAAGAACACAAAGGCTCGTCTCACATTTGCCAAAAAATATCTTGATTATCCCCAAGACTTTTGGGAAAATATTCTGTGGACCGATGCGACAAAAGTTGATCTTTTTGGAAGGTGTGTGTCCCGTTATATCTGGCGTAAAACCAACACAGCATTTCATAAAAAGAACATCATACCAGCAGTCAGATATGTTGGTGATAGTGTGATGGTCTGAGGCTGCTTTGCAGCTTTAGGACCTGGACGACTTGCCATAATTGATAGAGTGCAGAATTCATGGTTCCATCAGAAAATCCTGAAGGAGAACGTCCGGGCATCAGTTTGTGACCTCAAGCTCAAGCACACTTGGGTTATGCAGCAGGACAATGATCCTAAACATACCAGCAAGTTCACCTCTGAATGGCTCAAGAAAAACAAAATTAAGGTTTTGGAGTGGCCAAATCAAAGTCCGGACTTAAATCCAATTGAGACGCTGTGGCAAGACCTTAAACAGTCCATTCATGCTCAAACCCTCCAATGTGGCTGAATTAAAACAATCCTGCAAAGAAGAGCGGGCCAAAATTCCTCCACAACGATGTGAAAGACTCATTGCTGGTTATCGTAAACGCTTGTTTGCAGTTGTTGCTGCAAAGGGTGGCACAACCAGCTATTAGATTTAGGGGGCAATTACTTTTTCACGTAGTGCCAAGCAGGTTTGGACAGCTTTTTTCCCTTAATAATTGAAATCATTATTTCAAAACTGCATTTTGTATTTAGTAGGGTTATCTTTGTGTAATATTAAAATTTGTTTATATGATCTGAATCATTCAAGTGTGACATATGCAAAAAAAAAAACAGGAAGGGGGCAAAAACTATTTCACACCATTGTAATAAACTTTTTTCTCATTTCCGCTGACTGTCATACGTGAAAGCCGTTCCGGCGGATGACGCAGGACGTATGTGTCATGTGCGCGCATGCTAGTAGCACGTATGCTAGTCTCACGAGTTTGTTTACAGCAAAGGTGTCAAACTCAGTTCCTGGAGGGCCGCAGCCCTGCAGAGTTTAGTTCCAACCCTGCTCCAACGCAAATAGCATGCAGTTTTCAAATAAGCCTGAAGGACTTTATTAGCTGGATCAGGTGTGTTTAATTAGGGTTGAATCTAAACTCTGCAGGACTGTGGCCCTCCAGGAACTGAGTTTGACACCCCTGGTTTACAGGAACAAAGGAAGCAAAGTTTCCTTACTTTACCAAAGGAAAACCAGTCTCCTTTTGGCTTATATCGAAATCCTCCGACATTTTTCTTTACAAATCCTCATTTTGTGCTTCTAATTCGTGACCGGCATTTTGTTTTGTTCTCTCTCCGTGTTCATCACTAATCATGCAACACAGACATCCTACGTCATCCGCCGGAACGGCTTCCGCATAGGACGAAGTGAGGGAAAAAAAGTGTTTATTACGTTTGAAATATGGATATTTTTCTTACAAAAACACATGGATTCGCTACAGGAGGCCTTTATTCACCCCCCCCCCCCCACAGCCGTGTAAGGTACGTTTTATTATGGATGCGTGCGCTTTATTTAACATCTTCTGGACTGTTGACAAAAAGCACCCGCTTACCCCCATTGTAACGCTTGGAGGGGCCAGGACAGTTTTTAATATAACTCCGATTGGATTCGTCTGAAAGAAGAAAGTCATATACACCTAGGATGCTTTGAGGGTGAGTAAAACACAGGCTTATTTTCATTTTTGGGTGAACTAACCCTTTAAGAGAAGTATTTTTAATGACGCTGTTTAGTCTTGTATTTGCAACAGCTAGCTTACGTTATTAACTACTTTAATGTTTGCAGCAAACTGCTAAGCAGCTGCCTAACTTAACATTAATTTAGTAACTTGCCAACTAATAATACTGTCAAAAATAAGGGTACTTCGGTACCTAGTCAACCCTGACATTTTAAAATGTCAGTGCCTTTCTGCACACTCAATTTAATTAAATTCAAGTCAAAAGTTTCTATTGAAGGGGTAGCGAACCCTTGGCTCTTTCACTGCTCTTGTGTGACTCTTCAATCTATTCACGTCCTGTGTTCATAATTGCCATTTTATTTTTAAAATTTCAAAGCTTAATTTTGAAATAAATGAGTATGCATTTGAATGCATTTGCAGAATCTAATTTGGATTTTTTATATATATATATATATATATATATATTTTTTTTTTAGTTTCTTCAGTACCTCTTGCGTGATTTAATGTTAGCCTATTGACTAACATGATTGACGTGAAGTTTTTTTAGTATAAATCTTCATGACTGAGTCAGAGGGAAGTGTACAGCTAAGCGTAAATAGAAAGATGACCAAACATTTCTACCTGAATTGGAGAATTTATTTTTTATTGTTAAAAGAAATGGAAAGCCATTCTATATATATATATATATATATATATATATATATATATATATATATATATAAAATATGGGTCACTCTTTCCCAGCACACACCCCTCTTTCTCTCCTTCTCCTCTGTTCTGCGCGCGGCGGAGAAGAGCAGCACTTTCAGTTAAAACAGATATTATGTTGCTTCTCTAATTTTACATGCAAGTATAGCCGAAATCACAGCACAGCTATTGTCTTTATCTTATGTGTAGCCTATTTGATTTTATCAGACGATGGCTTATCAGGATTTTTATGCAGATTAACATCTTGGAAGGGAGAGCTGTTTATAACCGCTATGTAGTCTTAATGGGTCGCATTTCAGTCACTATTTCTTATTCATTCCATTGTCTGACAACAGAAACAGTAAAATATATCAATGAAAACAGTTTTGAGAATTTAGCTGCATCAAAATACAGTATGTGGGCACAGAAAGGCAAACAAATGTAATAATAAATGTACATTTTGCATGTTCAGAAGAAGTGAGCTGTCCTGTCGTGCGAAAATGTAAACAGGCTTGTGTAAGTAAATTGCTCAGTGTAAATAAAGAGAAGAAATGGGAACCTGGTATTTCTATTAGAGGTCGACCGAAATGGGTTTTTCTCTGGCCGATGCCGATATTTAGAAATCAGGGCAACCGATGGCCGATATATGATGTATTACATATACTCTTTTGGACCATGAGGGTGAGTAAATGATGACAAAATTTTCATTTTTGGCTGGGTGAACTATACATTTAATTATTGTTATTATTATTATTATTATTATTACTGTGGAAATATGAAATTGTTTCTTTAATGAAATGATAGGCCTACTCTAAAAAAGAAACTAAAACTGCCAGTAGGTGGTGGTAAATATCTTAATGAATTAAGTCATTGAGTCATTCATTCATTCATTTGATTCATTCAAATGGCTGGTTCATTCAGGAGTGAAGTAAATGGTTCCCTTGAATGGTCCATTGAATCATTAGGCTTGTTCGACTTGAAGCGGATCATCACCATCAGACCGATCGGTGTATGACATCAAAGTACCGTGAGAGCTATCAAACAGCAGATGACTGCGTGCTTTTGAATCGCTCTCACGGTACTTTGATGTCATACACAGATCTATCTGTGCAGCGCAGCTTCAAATCCATTGCACCTAATGGCTCACCCAATTTGTTCAAAACGTGGATTAAGAAATGAAATACCGCTGTGTGTTGCTCGGAGTTGAACAGTTCTGCTTTGTCTTTATATTTTCATTGGCAAAATTGGGCAAAACAGACAACATTGTGTCTAAAATAACACAATATTACCGTATTGACCTGAATATGACTTTTTTTTTGTTGTTGTTGAAATGCATCTGAAAAAACGCAGTCATCTTATATTCAGGGTCTAGACTTTGTCAATAATACACCCACAAAAATAGTTTGCGCCAAATACGCATAAAACGAGTGTGCCATGAAATACGTAATGTAATGCGTGTTGTAATAATGTTAGAAGATCATGCGTGAAAACAAAAGAAAAAGAAAAGCTTACAGTGGCATGAGTCGTGACTGTCTTGTTAGCCTGATGGGAACAAACTTCCTCTGTAAGTGATTTTAAAACGTAAGACAATACTCAGATTTGAAGACTACAATAAGATTTCACTTCTACTGTTAATAAAATTTTGGTGGGCTGCTATGTGATGGATAGACTAAATGTTATATAGTTCAGATGGGCTACCTGTTATTTTTGTGGTATATCAAAAAGTGTATATTTTTAAATGTGATTGTTGGTACATTCTACCAGTATTTACCATACTTTCAAAACAAAAATTAAAATGGGTAAAATATGCAATATGAAAATTAAGAAAAAATGTTTTTTTCTCAGTAAAACACTAGATTTGGTTTTCAAAAACCCTTTTTTCAAAAGGTACATCTGGAAAAAGGGGGGTCGTCTTATAATCAGGGTCATCTTATATTCGCGTCAATACGGTAACTAATTTATTGAACTGTTGTATAAGATCAGTATCACATTTGCACTCGTGTGATATTGCACTTATTGCTCGTGTAATACTGCTTAACTAAATAATGTAAATTTGAGACAAAAACTCAAACGGGCATTTTTGTGTCATATCTTGAATTTGGACATTCTAACTACGTTCTCTAGGCTCCGTCACGCAGTGAGTTGTTGCCCTGCCTAATCTAATTAACACGTTAAATGGACAGCCCTCGTTTGCGTACTTTTTTTTTTTTTTATTTGAGTGTTGATTATTAATATAGTTAAAAATAAATAGTAATTGAATTAAAGTTTGGGCTCTGTTGTTAATTGTAACCTAATAGTAATGTAAAAGGGCTTCCTATAGTTTAAAGCAGAAGCTGAGGTAGATCTTTATCCCTTTATCCCTATTATAATTAAATTTATTTAAAGAAAGGGCCATTTGTTCAGTAAACCATTGTTAAATTTAAAAAAAAAAAAAAAAGTTTAGTTTTTTCCCTCCTGCTGTACAGAAACCATACTGAACTGTGATGTCAAAACCGAGGTACGTACCGAACCGCCATGTTTGTGTACCGTTAAACCTCTAATTTCCATGGATCTGACTGGGTGGGTAAGCTGTCAATCTTGGTGAGCCTAGGCCCACTCGTAACATCGCCTCTGCTACATGGTCAGCTCATGACTCCTGTATGCACTTTGGTCAGGATTTTTCAAGGGCAGCTGTGCCTTGTGTGTGTGTGTTTTTTTTTTTTTTTTGTTTGTTTTTTTTTTTTGTTTTTTTTGTTTTTTTTGTTAAACGTATGTGGATGGGACTTGCATACCTGAATGTGAGATTGTTTTATATTAAGCTCTACAAATGAATTTATAAGCATATAGTTGACTTGGCTTGTTTTCTGTATCGCTTAATGCATTGACTAAATAGAACGAGCAAGTGTGTCAAACACATGGCACACAATAGATTAGAAGCACAAATATTCAGATTAAAATATGCTGTGCGCCTGTACACGCATTATGAGAGAGTTTACCTAATAAGCACTCTGTACAAGAAATGGCTGTACTGCCTGCAGAGCTGGCAACAATCTCTAAATTTGATGAGTGCATGAACGTCTGGTTGTATTTTTGTTTGTGACTGGTCACTTTTATGCCTTGGTTCTACTTGAAGATATAATGACAATGTGAAAATAATGGAAAATCAGCTAGAGGCAAACACTTTTTCAATACTGTATTCACATTGATGTGACTGTATTAACATTCACATGATATCCAGTGTTAATAATTGTACATCTATGATTTTTGTATATGATGACTTGATATTGGAATGTGTTTGACTTCACAATAATATGCTGAGAGATCACAGCAGGGGATGAATGTGTTATAGTGAGCTCATCCCGATTGTTCTGTTGTTTAGGTAATGAAATGGTTCTGGGCGGTGGTGTCATCCTTCACACAGGAAGAATTGGCACGTTTGTTGCAGTTCACCACTGGCTCCTCGCAGCTCCCACCTGGTGGCTTCAATACGCTTTGCCCCTCCTTCCAGATTATAGCAGCTCCCACACACAGCACGCTGCCCACTGCACACACCTGGTGAGCGCACACATCAAACATCATCTTACTTTCACAGAAGGACCAAAATCCATTTCCCAAAATTAAAGCATGCAAAGGATTCTCAACAAAATATTAAAAATGATCATACATCATTGGCATACAGAGCCAAAATTATGAAAATTGTGTCAGTGTCCAAATATATATGGACCTAACTTTAACTATAATTTTCTTACAATGTAAATTTCAGTTATGTTATGGTTTTATTACTAATATTCCTCTTAAAGGTGACCTATTATGCCCCTGTAAATGCAAATGAGCTGGTGCTCCCAGCCACCTTTTCAGAAGAGGGCAGAGCTTCAAGAGGGAGTCTATGGAGACTCCTATGTTGGTTTGTGCATCCTAAAAAACACGTCTAATGCCTCTTTGCCGCTGACAAGCAGCATCAGCAAGAACACAGTAATGGCGGACTGCTGCTTCTCAATTAGGGCTGTGTTTATGCTAATAGGGTAGAGAGCGTCACAAATGGGCGGGACTTTTTCCCTACGATGACATGTACGTAGGGCGAATCTTGAATTTCTTGTTCTGAGAGACTGTTTATGATTTATTGGGATTATAAAAAAATGAGTGGGTGGATTTTTACCATTATAGGCTGGTTGTATTCCTACACTGTGGCCAGACAATTGTGTTCAAACACCTTATAAAAGTCATTTTTGCATAATAGGTCCCCTTTTTGCACTTGTTGGCATTTGATTAGAAAAAATAAAACATTTACTTAACAATAGCTATCCTGATTTTTTTTTTACACAAAAATGTTTAAATATACTGTATTAATATGTTTCTAACAACAAAAATATAATTTTATCGGACACATCTATAGATAAGTGATATTTTTATATTAGGCTTGAGTGTTTAACCCCTCTTGCCACATTTTTCTGTTTTAACCAGTTTTAACCAGCTGTGCCTCCCAACATATGACTCCTACGAGGAGCTCCACAAGCTACTGAAGCTGGCCATCAGTGAGGGGAGTGAGGGCTTTGGTATGCTTTGAAACATCAGTCCAGCTCAGGCAGAGTTATCTCCAAACCTCCTTTATTCATGAACATGTCACCACAGTATACTTTACAGTGTACTGTAAAGGAAGGACTTTGATCACAAGATGCCTCTGGGAGGATTCAGGAGTTATGTACATATGTATTTAAAGACTGTTCTACAAGATGAAAATGAGAAAAGCATTTTTTTTGTTTCAGATAGTTGCCTCTCTCTCTATATGAGTGCAGACATAATTAAATGGCCTACATAAGTGTCAGGATGCTTGTTTTGCATTTGACAAAGAGAATGTTGTTTGTTTTTTTTTGTTTTTTTTTATGGAACATACTAGACTAAGGGATGTTGGCAATGACTGCATACCCTCTACACTTGGGCCTTAACTGATCAGGGAAGGTTGTGTATATAACTGCTATTTTATTGTATGCTTTATTTATACAGTGTGTGTATTTTCCCTGCAACATTCATTTGATATTTATGAAAAAGGGACCTTGGACACGTTATAATGTTAACATCTTTTTTTTTTCATCTTTGGGAATTTCATAATTCATATGTTCATACTGTTTCCGTTTCAACAGTTTTGGGATCAGGCATCCCAGAAACAGTTAAATGTTTGTTTCATATTTCAGATAGCTGACTTGCAGATTTATCAGATGTGCTTTTTGCTCTCTTCTTGAGCCCCTTAATTTTCATTTTGGACATTATTACTGAGCATATGTAGAAAACTAGTTATGATTAGATTTAGCTTAGGATGTCCATTTAAAAAAGTAGCTAGTTCTAAAATATTATTACAAAGACACAAGATCCTACCGCAAAACTACTGTTATTCTGAAGTCTTTGAGCAACATCTATGCATTATACCAACAAGTCCCCAGACAACATATAACTCTGATTTTTGCTTCTTTTGTACATAACCGATGCTGTTTAAATTGTTCTTTTAATGCCGCTACAAAAGTAAAGTCTATTTGTGAGAGGAAAAAAAACAATGCACAATGGCTGACTGTTGAAGAACAATAGTGAAATGTTTTCCACTGTATAGAGCCTGTAGCAATATTCTAGGAGGTCACATGCAAATCTGGAGTGTCCTTTTATGACCACTACAAACCATTTGCAAGGACACAAAATGCTAAAAAATGACTAACTTTGTTACACTGTGCTCTTCCCTCTCTCTCTCTCTCTCTCTCTCTCTCTCTCTCGCTCTCTCTCTCTCTTTCTTCCCCCTTTATCTATCTATCTATATATATATATAGACAGACACACACTTTCTTTTTTTCCATGTAGATGTCCTCTCGGCTTTTCTCATTTCTGTGCAGATGGCTACAGTTGATATTTTATGCAACACAATAAAAAAAAAATAAACGTATTAATTTATTAATTGTAAATGTCATTAAAAATGTGGAATTGTAATCCAAAGCATAATGTTATGGATTAGCTTCTCTACAAAGTGAAATTCCAAATTTATTCCAGCATTAAGAAAGGCACTATATCAGTAGCCAGAAAAAAGGCTCTGGTTACCTAAAGGAGGAAAAAGAACTGAAGTACAATAAAGATACATATACCATTAACAATCCTTGCATTTTTGTCTTATATAGCTCTGTATTCAGCCTTGTGTTACTTTGACTAAACCACAATTTAACGTCTCTTTTGTCTTGTCACTAACTTTTGTACTAAAATTTTGCAAAATAAATAACTAAAGCATGCATACGCACAAAATACATACCCTAACTGAGCTTAACTGTGTTAAGATCAAATTTTATGCAGGGAATTATGATATTTAGCCTATAAGGAATGTTGACAGAAATCATCTGAATTGGAACGGGCCGTATAGCATCAACTCTGCACTGGATGTTTGGCTAATATCCGAAATATAGTCTAAAAACGTCTCTGGTTACTGTCGTAACCCCACGTTCTTGGGTTTCCATGCTAAATTGCGAAATTAATTTATGCGCAAAATTGGAATATCGAGAGAACAAAATCGTCACTTCCTGATAAACTGGCACCACTGATTATAATAATTCTCAAATATAATAAATTACTTGCACTTCGAGAGAGCAGATGAAACACAATAAATGCGGGCTTGCTTTCGGAGGTGAATTTCAGCTGTTTGGGAACGCAGTCGTAGCATATGGAATGCCAATCCTACCATAATTAGAAATAAATAAAGAAATGTAAAAAGCAAAAATAAATAAATAAATATACAAAGAAAAGTTTAAAAGCAAAAATAAATAATTATTTATAATTTTATTTTCTTATTTTCTTATTCTTATTCTCAACATAAGAAGTCGTGCTCCCCCGACCATGTCCACTACCTGCCGTCTTTTTGATCATTTTGTCATGAAAAGATTTTTTTATTTTTTTTAAATAACACATTAGGCCTACATATAATTATCACAGAAACAAATCCACAGCTGAACCGCGGCAACAAGTGGTGTTTTCGTAATCAGCGTAATCTATTTGAAGGAATCAGGACTGAACTCACTCATTAAGACAGTGACTTGGTGCCTCCTAGTGTCTGTGTTAGTTTCCTATTAAACGTATCATTTAATGGAATAACATATTGACATATTTCTGCCTTCAAAATTTGAAACACTAATTTCATTACATGTTATGCATTTGTAGGCTAATTGCAGTGTAAATGCATCCAGTAATGATGTGTCTGATTGTTTTTGTTGAGACTGATTGGATTTTTACTTGTAACAGCCCTTTATTATTTTAACCGAATTTATCAATTGGAATTAAGAACGTGGCATTCCATATTCATGATGCATACATTAATATGATTTTTTTTTAAATGCCCTGGACATCAGTTTATGGGTTTGTTTCTGATGCTGTCAATGTTGTTTTTGGTTACATTAAAAAAATGCAGTTAGCTCAAAAAGCTGAGGGCACACGAAAGGCTCTGTTTGGATGAGCATGATGCTTGTATGTTCGATGCATTACATGTGTGTTTCACTAGCTCCGTTCCCATGGACACCTTTTGTTTGACCTAATTCTGGATATTTCCAGCCTAAAACGTGTGATTAATCCGTATCTAAAGCCGTGTCTACACCAAGAGAACCCATTATAATCAGTTGATGCGGTGACTGTCCACACGGGAAGTGGCGTGAGGCGACAAATCTTCTACAGTAACCGTCTTCTTTCCGAATCTTGGAAACATGCCTTGCATGCGTTGAAAGTGAAACCTAAAAAACAGCGGGCATAAGAGAGCGAGTGCACGCTTTCGTGAGCTTCAGCAAATGCACGCGATCACAGAATGCACACTTCCCAGCTGAAACAACCCCCCACGTGAAAATGAAATAACTGTGAAATAAGATTTTGGCCATATTGCCCATCTTTGAGGCCATATCGTTTGGGCACCACAAGGTGCCACTGTGGCCTCAAAGCTTACCCCTGGACTACTCTGGCTCGATTGCTTTTCCTGACGTAAAACACGCCCTGCTCATTACCCTACAGACAAAGAAATGTAGAAATAAATGTGAAAATAAATAAATGTAGAAATAAATAAATGTGGAAATATATAAATGTGGAGATAAAGAAATACGTACATAAATACATAAATGTGAAAATAAATAAAAATGGAAATAAATGTATAAATAAAAAAAAAAAAGAAAAAATAAATGTGGAAAAAAAATGAAAAAATACATAAGGAAATAAAATTATAATTATTTATTTTCGCTTTTTGACTTTTCTTTGTATATTTATTTATATATTTATTTATTTCTAATTATGGCAGAAAAAGCATTCCATAGTGGCAGACCGTTCTGGGAGGCAATTATACAGAAATAATTTGACGACAGACTTTGCTCGGGCACTTCAGAATGACCATAACAACATTTCAGATGCTGTGCAACAAAATCAGTCTGCTGGTTAGTCAGGTTATGCCATCCCATAGCAAAAAGTCACATGACGTTTTTGAACGCTCATGAGGGATTTATTCGCTAAATGCGTTTCCATCTCCCATTATTCGAATTAAGCCTTTTCGCACAAGTCAAAAACCACCTCAAACAAGCGTAAAAACTTTTTTGCGAATTAAGGGATTTCTTTTCGAAATTTGGCGCTCCCATCACTCGTTTCTGATGCGATACTTCATCGAATCAGAAATGCGCATAATGCGCATAAAAAGAGGGTGATGGAAACACTGTCTTCAGGATCTTTAGAAAATCACAGGTAGGTGAGTTTGATCAGGGTTGAAGCTAAAGTCTGCAGCGCAATGGCCCTCCAGGGCAAGATTTGAGGAACCCTGATTTATTTATTTATGAATAAAAAAGAGGGACGCCAGTTGATATGTTGTTTTGTTTTTTTCACTACAGAGTGATTATAACACAAGATTTTCATGTACTTTTTTTTTATTTCCGAAAACCATAGGCATGACATTTCTGTTTTCAAATCCTTAAAAAATGCGCCCCCATTTACTTCCACTCAAAGTGCCTCACCTCAGCATTGAGTTTTGACTTTTATTTATATTCATTCATTCATTCATTCATTGTTATTTATTTATTTCACTTAATTTGATTCATATTAAACACAGGCATAGCAGTTTTGTTTTTAAGTCATTCCGAAATACACCCCGGTGTGTCTTCTTTAAATAGCTGGCTCTTGAGTGCTGTACTCGCTTACGGCCATACCACCCTGGGTGCGCCCAATCTCGTCCGATCTCGGAAGCTAAGCAGGGTTGGGCCTGGTTAGTACTTGGTTGGGGGACCGCCTGAGAAGACCAGGTGCCGTGAAGCATGTATTGGATGGATAATTAGATGTGTGATTAGATGGATAATTAGATGTGTGATTTGGTTGTATAATTAGTTGTTAAATTTTTTTTTTTTTTTTTTTTTATAAGAGCGCGCCCGATCTCGTCCGATCTCGGAAGCTAAGCAGGGTCGGGCCTGGTTAGTACTTGGATGGGAGACCGCCTGGGAATACCAGGTGCTGTAAGCTTTTGCTTTACTAGGCAGCTAACACACTTCTCCAAGCCTCAGCATTCATGCTTTCTCCTTTACCCTTTTAAACTGATTGCTGCTGCTTTTTTGCTTTCTCTGTGCCGCCTTTCTGCTTTCGGTGTGACGAAGGACAGCTCAGCCTCGTCATTTTTACTTTCTCCTCCAGGGGGCGATAGACAGGCTTTTTTGTAAACTACATGTACCCTCTTTGATTTTAAGTTCAAATTTCAATAATTTAACAACAAAACACATTCTCAAGTTCATGTTTCTCTGATGTTGCTGAGTGGTCAAATGACTTGCAAGTAAACAAATAAAATATTTCCGCTTTTTTTGGTACTTTTTTGGTATTTGGAAACAGGACAAGAGTGTTTCATCGGCTCAAAACAAACAAACAAAAAACAAAACAAAAAAAAAAACAAGATCAAGCATTAACCTAAGAGCGAACATTTATTTATTCGTTTTAGGAAACCATACGCATGGTCTTTCTGTTTTTTAAATCAGAATTCGACTTTTTCCCTGAATTCTTTAACTTCACAGATTTCCCCTACCACTACTACTAATTCTTCTACTTCTTCTCTTTCTTCTTTTTCTTATATTTTGACTTCATAGGTTTTATTGGCTTCTGCTACTTCTTCAACGCCACCTTTGACTTTTTCCTCAAATTCTTCGACTTCACAGATTTCCCCTACCACTACTACTTAATCTTTGACTTCTTCAACTTCTTTTCTTTCTTCTTTTTCTTATTTTTCGACTTCATCGACTTTTTCCTCAAATTCTTCAACTTTACAGATTTTCCTTATCAGTCCTACTAACTCTTCAAGTTCTTCAACAACATCTTTTTCTAATTTTTTGACTTCATCGACTTTATTGACTTTTTTCCTGGAATTCTTTGACTTCACAGATTTCTCCAACCACTACCTCTAATTCTTCGACTTCAACTTCTCTCTCTTATTCTTATTTGTCAACTTCATAGGTTTTAATGGCTTCTGCTACTTCTTCAATGCCTCATTCTTCTTCGACTTTTTCCTCGAATTCTTCGACTTTATAGATTTCCCCTACCAGTCCTACTACTTTTTCGACGACTTCTCTTTCTTCTTTTTTATTTTTTGACTTCACAAGTTTTTGTGGTTTCTGCTACTTCTTCAATGCCTTCTTCGACTTTTTCCTCAAATTCTTTGACTTTACAGATTTCCCCTACTAGTCCTACTAATTCTTCGACTTCTTCAACTTCTTCCTTCTTCTTTTTCTTAGTTTTTGACTTTATCGACTTCTGCCTCTTCTTCAACACCTCCTTCTTCTTCGACTTCTTCCTCAAATTCTACAACTTCACAGATTTACCCTACCCTTCCTACTAATACTTCGACTTCAACTTCTTCTCCATCTGTCAGTGGATCACCAGATATTGGATCATTCGAGACATCCCATATTTTCAATTATCCGTTCACTGGGGACCTAATGTCGCACAGAGTCTCACGCCCCGGGTTTTGCATAGATCTCACGGACACAAACTCGCCAGTCTGATGCTAGTCAGAGGGTGTAGGTAGACTAATACCTGTTTTGTCTACCGCCAACTGCTTGCTTATGACAAAAAGTGTAGTTCATTTAGTCCTTTCCCGTACAACTTGCTAACACCAGTGATAGACAGAAATCTCCGATTTACAAAAGAGGTCAGACAGACGTCTCCGATGACGTGCCTACTGCTCCGTTCATTCATGAGCCTTCAGTTTGACCTATCCTTGCCGTAGATTTGCAGTAACAAAAGCTTCTTCACAGTCTAATAGTCATAATGATTTTAGGACAGTACAAAATAAATCAAAAATAACAATGTATTGTTAGTTAGGTAAAAACGTGTCATGCCAATTGCATAATTAAACAATAAGAAGCCAATTCAGAAATAAGAAAATACATAACATCAGTTGTTCAAAGATGAATCTAGGAGTAAAATGTTTACCTGACTTCAGGAAGATACATAATATGGAGCATATGAAATACACTTCACACTACGGGCTGAGGGAGGAGAGGCAGAGAGGCCAGGGGGGAGAAGGTGAAGGAATGGGGTTGTACATGATCAAGGAGATAAGTTTGGTCAGGGTGATGTTGTTTGTTCTCTTTGGAGATCTCTTCTCCAGATTAGTTTTATGGTTTTATTGCATGGCATCTGTCTTTCCGAGAGTTCCTGAGTTTTGGCCTCAGAATTAATTTTATAAGGAAATAAATTCACTCCTTGCACCAGTTCAGCCTGTAGTAGAGAAAATGAACAGCTTATTCATGTACTCTTTCATTCTTTCTTGTCTCTTGCTTAAAGGGGAAAAAAAAAATCAGCAGTTGGTATCAGAATCAGCCCGTAAGATCAGAAACGTCCATGAAAATCCATGATCAGTGCATCTCTAGTTTTTGTAGATAGCCTACTGCTTAGTTTTCTCAAACAGTCATAACTTTAACTGACTATTAACAGCAAGTCACGAGCAAGTGAGTACTGGTCCACTATACATGGTAGATATATACACAGTGTTAGTGTGTACCTGGTATTCCCTATGTTTTGGGGTCCAAGTGTGTGTGTGTGCACGTGCATGTGTGTATATTTTGAATGACAGTCCTAGGCTATATACGGGTGCTGTCCGGCTGGACCACTTCTGGCCGTAGTGGTGGGCCGCTTGGACCAAAAAATGCCAGGGCTGAATTTTTGTCCCAGTCCAGCCCTGCACAAGAACAGTTTTTTTCCCGCAGACTATATTCAGACTGAACAATTAAACTTTCATAATTATACATCGTCCATCACAACTGACATATTTATACACAGAATCCAAACATTTGTACACTTGTAAACTGCACACTTATAACATACATTTATCTAAACAATTACATTTTTCCCCATACTTCTGTTTCTGTATATAGTACATTATTTAATTTCTGTTTTTCTTATATTAAACATGTTTAAGTTCTTTTCTGACCATGTAGAGCTCATCGTTGTTATCGTCTAGTTGTTGGGTCAGATTGTCTATTTCAGTTCTGTACCTTTCAAGGTGGTCTTTCAAGGCACTGATTTCAGCATTCTTGTCGCTGATGTCATTCTTGGCTTTCTCTAGTAGCTGTTCGGCATACTGGAGTCTGTTTACCAGGTCTTTCTGGGCAGCCTTTGCATGTTGTTGGTCAAGCTGAGCTGCTGTCAGGGCTGCTTGGAGCTCCTTAACTTGTTCCGTTGTTTCCTGCTCCCTCTCGTTGGGTGCTTTGAGTTGATCTTGAACTTTCACTTCCAGCTTGTCTATGCGGCGTTGAGCACGTGTCAGCTCCTCTTGAAGGTGGGTGATGTGCTTGTCACTCAGTTTCAGCTGGGTTGTGAAGGCATAGCTTAGGGAGCTGGTGATTTTGACTAGCTCCTCGTGGTTGTTGTTCTGGCTTGAATCTTGTGTCAGGAATCTTCTCAGGATTAGGATTATTATTAAAAATAATAACAGTTCAAGGGTCTTGGGGGTGAGGCTGTCTGTCATGCCTCTCAGCCAAGTGTTCGCATCTTCCCCTTGGGCAATAGTGTCTGCAGTCTGTGGCATGTTGGCACGCTGGAGAAAAGAGAGACTGACACAGATCTGTGTGGGATAGAAGCCTATGTGTGGTGGGACAACTAAGTGTCGTGTCAGTGATTGTGAACCACTAGTGTTGGTTTCAGGGTGTCTAGGTAGACTAGGGATGTGAAGACTTTGTCACTCTAATGAGGAAGAGGGAAAAGAGAGAAAAAGGTGAAAACAATTCAACTAAAAGAAACAATTCCTTTTTTCAAATGAGGAATTTTTTTTCGCCCAATTAAATGTTATCAAGAAGGTAAACAATATTATTAAATCTCTGTTTTAGAAAAAAGAATACGATTATAATGCTGATATCTTTTTTCTTAGTCTGACAGGATTGACACCATACACCTTACAGTTGGACTGCTTACCAGGGAGGCTGCAAAGGCGACAGTTGCTCAACACTTATCTCTATTAAATTGATCTCAGCGTTGGATGAGATGCTAAAATTTGGATTGTGTTTTCAAATGTAGGGAGGTTAGGAAGAACAAAGGAGGGTTTGATTACAATCAAATTCGTAAGGATGATTCGTCGTCTTTGACAAGATTGTGTATTTAATTCACTCAGAATTGATTGATGATTCTTACAGGTCTCTACACATGTGAAGAGTAAAGAGAGAAGGATGAGAGATCAGGAGAGACTTGAAAGAAGAGAAGAAGTCTCAGTAAACTGAGTAGATCGGGTCCACTAGCAGGCTCTGTTGCTGTTATGCCCAAATACGAGTAGACCATTATTTTTAGTTGCTGCACAACTAATCAAACAAAAATAAAATTTGAGTGAAAGAGAGTTGTCTCTGTAATTTATTTGAACTCTAGTGAGGGATAACAATGTCTCCTATTAAAGGCTCAGGTGTTTTTTTTCCCAAGCTAGGATACACAGAGGAAAGGAAATGGTAAGACAATGTAAAATTAAAAGTAATAAATGGTAAAAATAAGCAATAATGAAATTAAATAAAGGTGGAAATCAATAAATAAAAACAGGAAGAAAGAGGGGTAAAACACAAAGTAATGAGTAAGTGTGAGTCTGTATAGAATCTATTGATATGGGTAATAAATCAATTAGAAAAAGTTTACTTAAACTTTCAAAGTTCAAGGCTTATTTGTACCTAAAATGATTAGGCCCAAAAGAGAATACTAGAAGTAGGCTAATGATCATATGAAATGATCTGAGCACGAAATTTGAATGATTCCAAATAAATTTAATGTTTTAATTAAATTTGAATTTGGCTCAATTAATAATTGTGAACCAGTATTTCCCTTTCTAGTAAAATGCAAATAAGTGGTAAGAAGTGAGGAATAAGAGAGAGAAAGAGACCAACAGGTGTATTAGTTGAGATGTTTAAAGGGTTAAATCACTTTAGCTTTGCCCAAACATACTGTATTCAACCACTGGATGTTAATGCTAACTGCTAACCTTTGAGGCTAATGGCTTTAGCATAAACTTCAATGTAAACACAACCGTAACTTTAGCTTAGCAAGCATGGAGTTTGTTTACAATAGCATCGATGTGATGCGCATGCGCAGTTCAGAGTTGCTCCAGAAGTAGGTTAAGACTTCTGTCAAGATCGTAACTACGGCAACCAAAACAAACTCTAGGGGGCTAGCATGTGAATTGTTGCATTGCGAATACAGTTAAGCATGTACCATGAGATGAGGGCCCATTTCAACTCTGTACAAATAACAAACACCACTTTAGATGGTTTTGAGGTGTGTGTTACATTTGCCCTTTGGCAGCTTATTGACTTTTTAATAATGAAAAGAAGAGACCAGTGTAACTTCACCTACTGTTTACTCGGACATCTTGAATCACACACCAGAACCACATAAAACTAGTAATCTCGCGATACTGATGACGTCATGTAGTGTGCTCCACTCAGTGCGACTGGGCACTGATAACATCAGGATGTTACATCTCCCTCCTAAAACATGTGGCATAACATCTGAGTATGTTTAAGTTCACTAAAACACTCTTTATAACTCAATTGTAAAACAAGTTTTTAAACATGACTTGCAACATTAAACTAAGCTTGCATTGTTAACAACACATAATGTAAATGAAAATCTTCCAGTGAATAATCAAATAAATGTTATAATAACAAGGGTAAAGAAACACTTTCTATGTCTCATGCATGTTTTTGAATGCATTTAGGTACCAACCAGACCAGTTAACTGAACATAACCTTTTGGCCTTACATTTCTTAAGAACAATATAATATGACCACTTTATATAAACGTGACCTGAACATGCAGTGGTGATGTTGTTCTGCGTGAGCAAGGAGTCTTGTGATTATAGGTCAAGAATTTATCTAGGCTTAACTGCACGGCCAAATCTTGTGGTGTAGCCAGAACGTTCCTCTTGTGGCCGGTCAATTGGTTGTTGAGTGGGCTCAGGTTGCAAGTCTGGGGTAGCACTGTGAGGTGGTGTAGGCTGGTGGTTTTCTGATGTGCTGAGGTTCATGCTGGTTTCGCGGAGGTGTCGCCTGTTGCGCTGGAGCATTAGTCCTTCCTCCGTTTGGTTGTATTACCTTTGCTGGCTTCCATGAGCCATCCTCTTGGCAGAAACAGATGTGTGTTCCTGCAGCTAAGGGGGGTAGAGCTTTGGCAGACTTCTTGTAGTATAATTGCTGTTGATGTTGACATGCTCCTGTCTGGCTCTGGAGTATGTGCTGGGGGGTGACTTGCGGTTGGCGGCATGCAGCAGTTATGGGAAGAATTGATCATAGCCTGTGGCTCATCAAGAGTTGGGCTGGGGATTTTAAGTTATCCACATGTAACCAAGGTTGCTAAAGCCCATATTAAACCTGTAAAAGAAAGAAAAAAAGAATTATTGTAATGCACATATAATATTTTATTATAATTTTTTAAGGTTTTAGAAATCAAATACTGCTGAAGAAATGTAGTAAATGTCACAAACTAGAAAATAAATTAAATTGAACAATTAAGAATAGCTCCGCCCTTAGTGGGTTGCGTCATCTCTAGCGCTAAATAGAAGAGAACAGTCTCGTCACGGAGTGAAGTGAAATGGCCGCTGTAGCAGTGATGCGTGTCGGTTGCAGTTCTAAAGTTAAGAAAGTAAGTGAGAAATATTAGATTACCAATTGAAATTCATAGTTTAAAACATCGCTAACAGGAAAGAGTTGTTTAAATAGTTCTAATCGCGTTTGTATTGACTTCAAAGATTAAACGAGAAGATGAGCTGATTGATCTGACGGAAACTGCATAAAACAGATTTTCCTTGATTCATCGGAGATTTCTAATCATTATCAATCTATTCTTGGTAAGTGAGCTCATAAACTACCATGTTTAGTTAAGGTTTTTGCATTTTTCAGTCTTTTGCGAAGTGTTCTTAAATGATACTGTGATGTATAATTTTTGTGAAATATGTTAAGAGATGTGAGTAAAATGATAAATTGACTGCTGATTTGTTTGTTTAAAAGTGTTTATGTACGTTTGTTAAATTTATGAGTGTAGTGAGTGTAATATAGCTCGTGGAGTTTTTGCTAACCATGCGGGCTCGTGCTACAAGCTAATGGAGTGCACATACGTCATTCTAAGACGTTATTCTTCATTAATAGAGTTATATTTCTGTTAAGGAAATGTGTTAACGAAGGAAATAAGTGTTGGGAAATGTGTATTGGTGCATCTGAAAACATTTATTGTGTTAAAAGTGATCATGTGAAATGCTAATGTTGTTAAATTGGAATTAATTGTAATTAACTGTGATTTTTCTGCCTTGTCTTTGCAAGGTTGGGTTTTTTTCCCCCTCTCTTCTCCCTTTTCTCTATTTTGTCCTTCCATATCTCTCTTGACATTGAATGAGGAGTTTCTTGGAGTTCTGAGTTAGAACTGTTTCTGCCATCGAGGAGTCCTCAACATTGCGGAAATCATGGGCCAACTCAGCTTGAGCTTAGACAACATTTCATGTTACATCGAAGTGGTAGGACCACATGTATTCTTTTTTTTTTTTTTTCTCTCCCTTTCCCTGGATAGTATCACAACTGTGGACAAGAACTGTTTTTTTTTCCCCTTTGCATCTCGAAATTTGCGTATCTGCGTACTTTAACTGGACACTGAAACAGGAGTATGAAGGACACTGAACTGAGCTAAACTCCTGTTTATTTGCATCATTTCCGTCAAAGACATTTAATTGAAAGGAACTCTGATTTGAGTGTCATCAGACATTTTACCCGAAATCCATCATCCAAACTGCTGTTTATTTTTTTTTGTTTTTTCCCCCATCTTTTATTGAAATTGTTCTGAGAAAAAAAAGGAAATACAAAGGATATTGAGTCATATAACTGTAATTTGGGTTTTGAATGTGAACTGGTTATACCATTTATGTGAAAAGAAACGCAGTTGTCTAGAGGTACCTATAAACCAAACCAAGCTGGGAATGAAACTGAGTAAATGAGTACCAGAACTAAGTAAAGAACTAATACACTAGCCAAAGAGTTAACTACATAACTAAATAACACACAAAGAGTCATTATCTGACTCAAACCTCTTTATTTCAATAAGCTAACTAAAAAGGGGTCTCTTTTTACTTTGAAATTTGTTTTGAAGTTGTCTTTGTTTTTTCCCTTTTGTTGTTATTGTTTTCCCAACGCAAACAAGAAATACAAAGAAATACAAAAGAAAATTACTTACCTTTTCAACTATAACTGTCTTCTGTGGTTATTTCCCTTGTAGGATATCAGAGACCGAATCAGACAAATTTAAGATGCATCAGAACATTGAAACCTGAGCAGCTGGAATTCAGAGAGGCGCAAGGAAACAGGACGTCGTAAATCAGATTCTTCCAGTCTAACTAGTTTGGAGCAAGCAAACTAACCATCTAGACAGAACAGCTTGCACATTAAAACAAAGGAACACTTATTGATAATTCCAACTTCAGGAAAAAGACTGTCAAATTTGGGGCAAGTAATCAAGACTTATGGTCAGAGAGACAGCCATCACATGGGTTCCAATGATAGAAAATCACGAGCGTCTTAAATTGACTTTCCCCTCACCCATGACAAAGACCAGACTAAAATTCCTTACTCAAAGAACACCTTGTCTTTACGGAACTTCACAAAGACTGTGCTCTCTCCATATGCACCTAAAATCATCTTAAAAGACTTTCTGCATTTTCATTTTTAATGAAACTAATCTTTTATGCACATAACTCCACATCATGTATGTAACCCACACATTTGACTATCCTTGTTTTAATCACTCATTGTGTATGTCTTGCTTTCTACTAAGCATTGAATAGCTTAAGCCTTAAAGGGTAATATTCATGTTTAGTATGTATGAGTTTGAAAATTCATGCTTTAAATGTTTCTTCCAATTAATTCTTTGTAAAATGTGTATCATAATTCCTTCTTATAGAAATCTCATCTGAAATTATACTTTCACAAGAGCCGGGAAAAATCCGGACCATGTGACTGACCAGATAACATAACATGATTTACGACAGTAACAGAGCATCACCCTAAGCTAAGATAATTTCTAATTGGTCAAGACGCCCAGATGGGACTATCTTGAAAGCCGAGTTTAAAACTAAGGACACCATCAAACTTCCTCCTCTTCAACCCTTCTCTTACAACAAAACTCCTCTTCCTCCTTTCCACCGCTTTGACGCTGCTTTGAGCCATGTGCTCTGGCCTAAGTGCCAGAATGCTACTTAACACCACGATGAGTAAATAGAAAACCACCTAGTCTCGTTACATCCTTTATCTTCTTTACTTTAATTTTTCTTTCCGTTGAGTTTCGTGGGTGCTGGGTTAAGTTTTGCCAACGCCTTGTCTCCGAGTCCGACCTCGAGCGCCCGTCTAATCTTCAACCAGCCCACAACCCGCAACTTCAGCTGCCAAGAGCCGACGCCCAAGACGTCACTTCCTGAAAGACTATTGAACTTCCAGCCAATCAGCAACCTGGGGAAACCTCCTTTCAAAGGACAAAGACAAGGGAATCCCAGAGGCAAAGTACATAAATAACCCAGACTTTTAGCTGGATTTGGTGACGAATATGACTTTAGCCTCATTGAGGAAACTCAATGCGTAGGTTAAATAAGTGATTGATGGTTGTTCAGGTTCAGGCACTGGGTATACATTGCTGTAAACTTGGGATTTCACATTTCCTACTCTTAACTCATCCTTTCCTTGCTTTTCTCTTTCCTGCAACATGTGAATGTGTGAATGTCAGGTTCATGTGTTAGTTTAGTTTATGCTCCAGGTTTATATAAATAAAATCTTGTTTATATTGAAAAGAGAAGTATCTTGTGTTTGTGCTCATAAGTTAACAAGGTCTTAATCTGTCGCATCTTGTTACTGTGCTATTAAATAGTGTTTTCACTATATGATTTTAATATCCAGTGCAGAATTGATTGAAGTATACGTGTCCTTCAGTGAATCGCTGCCGCTCAGTGACTGTAGCCGTGAAACAGTGATTCTGTCCAAATTCCCTATAAAATCACAAATGATTCCTTTTGAGCTAAATTAAAATATTTCTTTAAATGAAATATATATTACGTATATTTTACGTTACACCCTTGTCTTGCTGCAACGCTGGTTCAAGAGCGAACATAGTCTTCTGATCTGGTCCAAGGCATTAGAAAGTGGTTTGTTTATTAGATTGTAGGTCACGTGCTACATAAAAGCTGGCGAGCCAGCCAGGAGCCAGTTCTTGCAGCGAGGGTAACTGTTAAAGAAACAGAGAAGGGAAATTAGTAAAACGAGAGAAATAAGTCTTTGAAATTTTCAACCATTACAATGGAAATCGTGAAGCGGGAAAATGTTAACGTAGCAAATGCGCTCATAGTTGAAGGCCTCACGCCGACCGAAGTAGACAATGAGCTAGAGGTGTATTTGCAGAGATATGGTTCAATTAACCATAATCTGGTAATTGATGACCCAAATTCAGAATTTCACAGAAGCGTCATTGTAGAATATAATCATAACTCAGCAATACAAAACTTGTGCCCTTTTTTACCCTTAACTTTGGGGAGTCTCTCTGACCCAACTGTTACCTTCCGAGTCCGTGCCTTAGCTACTGTCTACACTCAGACTGCTAGCTGCACTGCCACTGAGGGGTACCTCAATTGAAGGCCATTGCTAAAGAGAGTGGTAGGCCTTTCCAAAGTGTGCTTCAAGAGGAATTGGAGAAACTCAAAGAAACCCATTCCCTGAATCGCCCCCAACAGAAATCAACATGCCAGCTGCTACGGGTCAGCAAAGATCTCCTGAGTGCAGATGCCATCGTCCCACCACCAATAAGTAGCTCCCAGTCTCCCAACCTGACTCATTTAAAAGTGACAGAATCTCAAAGCTCAGAACCTAAAAACCCAACCAAGTATAAAACTACATTTGTGTCTCCCCCTTCTCCAGAAACCACCACTGATGATATTACTGTGACAACCTGCCCCGCTTTCCCCACTAATATTTTGGACCCACCCAGTGTCCAGAGAATGGTGGTTGAACATATAGTGAAAACAAGTGATGCTACACTGTCACAGCAAACCTCAATCCGTCTGAGTTTTCTAAGGGAGGAGTCCACGTCCCCCAATGAACCTGATTTCGACACCTGGCGGGCAAGTGTCGACTTCTTGTTAAATGACCCATCCATCTCTGACTTGCACAGAACACAAAAAATTCTAGACAGTCTCTTACCTCCAGCCGTTGACGTTGTAAAACATGTTCGCCCTCCAGCCCTACCTGCTGTGTATCTTGGGCTGCTAGAGTCCGTATACGGCTCTGTTGAGGACGGAGACGAGTTGTTGGCCAAACTCATGGGCACTCTACAGAATCAGAGTGAGAAACCATCAGACTATCTGCACCGCTTACAAGTCATTCTGAGTGCAGCAATCAGGCGAGGTGGCATAGCAGAAAGTGAACGTGATCGTTATCTTTTGAAACAATTCTGCAGAGGGTGCTGGGACAATCGTCTCATTGCTGACCTTCAGCTTGAAAAAAGAGAAATCCAACCACCCACTTTTGCCGAATTAGCAGTGCTTACTCGAACCCAAGAAGACAAACACACCTCTAAAGAGGAACGGATGAGGAAGCATCTTGGGATGACAAAGCCCCATAATGCCTACTCCAAGTCATGGACAATCTCTAACCAATTGTCAGCCTGTTCATGCATCAAAACCCAAGACTACAAGAGTGATTCTTCATAAGAAAGGCGGAAGCCACCACATATCTTAAAGAAACAAGTTGCGGAGTCCAAGCTCAAGTTACTGCCTTAAAGCAGTCTCCTGATCAGAAGAGTCCAAAGAATCATTCAGAAAAGGCTGAGTTGACCGCTTTAAAGAAGACTGTGGAAGAATTATGCACCCAAGTAGCCGCAGTGAAAGCTTTGGTCACCCAGGGACTGAACCGAAGCAATGCAGATGAGTCAGAAATTGCTAGGCTACAATGTCAGATTACAGAGCTGCAAACTCAAAGTGCCACTCAGAAGATGCATCAAACTTCTTCCATGCAAAGAAAGCATGAGACAGAGACAGACAGAAGTCCCAGGAAGGGCCAACTAAGAGCTAACAGACCACGACCTGGGTACTCTTTCCGGTGCGGAGAGGATGGCCATCTGGGTATCAACTGTGAAAGTGCCGCAAACCCTTCCAAATTTGAGGAGAAATGACTTAAATTAAGAGAGCTGCAAAGCCAATCGGACACTTTGTATGGAAGGCCTGCCCAGCCTTTAAACTGAAAAGGGTCTCTGTAGCAGGGCATTTGGAGACCAAACATTCAGACTGTCGCCCTGAATGTTACAAACAGACATCTGATGTGTGCAGCCATGGTGTACTGCCATTGAAACGCTTGCCAAAGGGGCTAGTGGGGATAAAATGCACAGCTAAAGTCACCATTGGAGAGAGAGAGGTAGATTGCCTTTTAGACACAGGGTCACAGGTGACCACAATTCCTCAGGCATTTTATGAATCAAATTTGTCAGACTTCCCCCTGAAGACATTGGAAAACTTGCTGGAGGTAGAAGGCGCTAACGGACAGGCTGTGCCGTATCTGGGCTACATTGAGTTAACCCTGAAGTTCCCCAAAGCCTTTATAGGAGCTGAAGTTGAAGTCCCCACTCTGGCCCTTGTGGTGCCAGATTTAACAAGTCTTTCCCAAATTCTAGTTGGGACCAATTCTTTAGATGTGCTTTACAGCAAATGTGCTAAAGAAAATGCAGCTAACTTTCAGTCAAGTTTCTATGGTTACCAAGCAGTACTTAAAGTTTTGGAAGCTAGGTGGAGACAAACCAGTAGTGAGACTCTGGGTTATGTGAAGTTGAGGGGAAACTCCCCTGAAGTTGTGCCTGCAGGAAGCACAGTGGTCTTGGACGGCTTTGTCCACCTACATGGACCCCACACAGAGAAATGGGTGACTCTCAGGCCTCCTTCGGTCCCTTTACCAAGTGGCCTGCTGATTGCAAACTGTTTGCACACCTTACCCTGTAAACGTCCCTCCAAACTGTCAGTTTTGCTAAGAAATGGAATGCAAACCGACGTAAAAATCCCCTCTAAAGCTGTGCTGGCAGAGATTCATGCAGTTCAGAAGGTCGTGGACCAGCAGCATCAGAGTTTGGATTTCAAAGCTGAGGAAGAAACACTTACCTGTGCTAACCTTACCTTTGAATTTTGTGACTCCCCCTTGCCCACAAGCTGGAAAGAGAAGATATCAAAATTGTTGAACTCCATGCCTGAGGTCTTCTCCCTGCATGGCCTAGACTATGGCCACACTGAGAAAGTCAAACATCAGATAAAGTTGAGTGACGAAACACCGTTCAAACACAGAGCCCGACCCATCCATCCCCAAGACATTGACGCTGTTAGAAAGCACCTCCAAGAACTACTAGAGGCCGGTGTTATCCGTGAGTCTGAATCTCCGTTTGCATCACCCATAGTTGTAGTCCGTAAGAAGGATGGTACAGTGCGGCTATGCATCGACTTTCGGAAGCTCAACTCGCAGATGATAAAGGATGCATATGCCTTACCAAACCTGGAGGAGGTCTTTTCCACACTAACAGGCTCAAAATGGTTCTCGGTGCTCAATTTTTAAATCGAGCTTTTACCAAATTGAGATGGAAGCCGCTGATAAGTGTAAAACAGCATTTGTCTGCCTGCTTGGATTCTGGGAGTTCAACAGAATGCCGCAGGGGATTACAAATGCGCCGAGCACGTTCTAAAGATTAATGGAACGGTGCATGGGGGATTTGAACAGAAAACAGGTACTGGTTTTCATCGATGACCTCATAGTTTTTTCAAAGACTCTAGAAGAGCATGAATCCCGGCTGCTGCAAGTTTTCAACCGACTGAAGGAGTATGGGTTGAAATTGTCACCTGAGAAATGTCGGTTCTTCCAGACATCAGTGAGGTATCTGGGACATATAGTCTCACAAGACGGAGTAGAGACCGATCCGGCGAAGGTTGAGGCCTTAAGGTCTTGGCCAAAGCCGACAAACCTAAAGGAGTTGAGGTCCTTTTTAGGTTTTGCCGGATACTATCGGAGATTTGTGCATGACTACTCCAAGATCATTAAACCTCTCACCGACCTTACAGCAGGATAAGGTTTCCT